>UXGC01002701.1:0-10417 GCA_900480045.1 Eurytoma adleriae
GACACTCAATTGCCGGCGCTCCTTCAGGGGCATTCTCTTCTTCTCCCCCTTTATTTTTCGCGCAGCCGACCCTCGTCGCGCGCCGTCTCCCGGGTCTTTTCTGTGCTCTACTTTGTCGCGAGACGCCGGTTGCCTGGCTCCTTTTTTCATTTCGAAAACTAGGCGGCACCGTCTCGCTCGAAATTCTGCTTTGACTTTTTCCTTCGGTTCGAGTTTAGCGGTGGTCGAGAGAGAGTCGCTGCGGTTTCACATGCGCCTTGCAAATTTTTTCGGCTAATTTTATGGCTAGTATCGTATTAGTTTATTGGGTCACTGAGTGATAACGTGAAATTTATTAAAGCGACATGTATTTTATTAAAATTTTTATCTTAAATAATCAGTCCAAACAAATCTTTTGAATTCGCGAATAGAAGTGCGAGTGAATTAGTTTTTCTCTTATATCCACATAGACTTTAAGTAATTGAAAAAAATTAAGAAAACTTTGCAAGTTTTATTATCAACAATATTAAAATACCGTTTCTCTCTCATTTCCGTCAAACTGCACTCACCCGCCGCGTCTTCCAAGTAGTACCCGTTCGCTCGTTTCACTCTCGGAGCATCGTCCACTCGAGCGCCGCGGCGCACGCCTACGAAAAAAAGGTCTCCGTTCTCCAGCGGAAAAATCTCGAGTGCACCAGGCTTGTTTGTGCACCGCTCCGCGTGGAGAAAAAAATCGCTTCGCCCGCGAGGGTGTCCAAGGAGCCGCGCGTGTCTATTTAAGCTTAGCGGCCGGTCCGCGCGCGGAGAAAATAGAGCCGGGGCCTGAGAATAGGTGCGCCCGTACAGCGCGGCTCTTTGTTTGTATTCAACGGAGCGCGAGTGGTTCTTCCACAAAAGTCACCGACCGCTCGATTGTAAATCAAAGATCGGCTCTGTTTGGCCCCCGCTCGAGTGACCATCGCGCCGCGGCGCACTTTTACAATCGCCCCCCGTGAAAAATAAAGCGATCGTGAATAAATATCCGCTGCCAGCCGGGAGAAATGTGAAATGTCTAATGAACACACACTCGAGGTGCTCAGAGACTCGAGCAAGCAGCCGCAGGCTCGTAAAGAATCGGCGCCGACTTGAAAACGATTTTTTTCTTTCTATATTTTAACGGAGATCATTTCTCGGACAACCGAAGTTTTAGAAGGAACGCCGTCAACGATGCTTGGATCCGAGAAAAAAAGGCTCGTTCTCGTTGAATTTCAAAATTCAAAGGGTTCCGAGGCGCTGGAAATCGATAGCAACCATCGCGAGAAAATCGGATTGTTTTCGCGGCGGAGCAGTGCAGCGCCGACGCCGAAATAAGACGACTGCGGAGCATCGCTCGAGCGCGAATCTATTGTCAGGCACTGTTTATTTTCGGCTGGCGCGGCTAGCCGCGTGCCTGCAGGCCGACCGAACGCTCGAGATTCTCGCCGACGGCTCCTTATCGCTGTTAATGCAGTCGCCAACGAGATTATTTTGACATTGGTATCCGAGCCATTCCTCGTCGAATACCGTCTGGCGTTCGTTTCGATCTATCCCTACTTTCGAACAATAGTGCGGTGAAATTTAGAAAAGACATTTTTACGCTGTGAATCAGTCCTCGCTTCGATTAGTCAGCTCATCTTAAAAATCGCCTGACTTTTGTTTGTGCTGCAAGGAACGAAAAAGGAAAGACAATTTGACGAACGTGACAATGATGACTCACAAAAACTAATTACATCTTTACTTTACTGCAGTAGTAAGCCGTTCCGTCTTTAATTAAAAAAAAGTCCACAAAAAGCAACTTACTCAAGCGCAATATAACGCAACGACTACGCGCGCGTCTCACGCAACAGTCTTCGAAAAGCTGTATACAATATAACTGCGGCCGTAAAAGTAATTCATAAAATCCGGAAAAATCAAACGTTATCCGAAAAACGAATCCCATCCCGACGACGTCGTAACCCACTGGTATCACCCTTGGAGAGCCTCGGCGCTCATAGACGCGGAGATAATTAATTTTTACGACTCCTTGAGCGGCATTCCTCCGGAGGCTCGCTGCATCTCCCTCTCCGCGATGATCTGCGCCGCCCCTCTCGATCGTACGATCGCGCGCTGACGTAAATCGCGGGACGAGCCCACCGCCGGCGGGATGACGTATATTAGCCGCCGACCGAAATTGCAATTTAAAAAAAAAATAAAGACGCGCCGCACTCGATTGCGCAGATTGTACACATGTGCCGGCGGACGATTGAGCGATGAAGCGATTCCCCACGAAGCGATTAAGAAGGGAAGGCGCTGGAGTTCGGCGATTGGTTAAATGCGTTTTTGGATGATCGATTATTTGGGCGCGGGTTAACGAAATCGATACAGTGATGAATTGTTTATTGACTTTTGTGGGAGGAAAGCAATTAAAAAATCTACGATAATTAAATGCAAGCGCGGAGTAGACTTTAAAGAGATACGTTCGCTTGTTTGATTTTCTACTGAACGGTGCAATTTTTATTCAAGGTCTCATAGCAGGAACTAAAATTTTTTGCGAATATTTTTTCCTTTAGCTATTAGGAAACTTAAGTAAAATTAGCATGACTAAGATTAAAAGTCAAATAAAAAGCTAAAATGACTACTAAAATTTTCATCCTTTCAAAAATTGTGCAATAATTTATGTTTTATTTCAACTATATATTAACGAATAATAATTTTAAGAAAATGTTCGTTTGCCTGCTGAATTTTTGCTTCTCGCTTTCCAGTATTAAATTATGACAGAGTTGCCTCTACCGATCCATTCATTTCACAAACCAATGATAAAAAAAATTCAACAGTTCTATCGACATCTCTCAAAATAAATCACATCCAAAAGCCGGTCGCGGGAATCTAACAAAAGCGAAAGCCCGTGACTGAAAGCGCGGCCGTCCAAAAGGGGTCGAAAGAGACCGCGCGCCACCCTCGGGCCGGAGCTCAGTTTGCCATTTAAGGTTTGCGGCGATGATCGTTATACTCCCGCCGCGATAATTGCGCAATTCCCGTCGTGTAATTTCCGCGGCGGCGGCGGGCAAGGGCCACTCGTGCGCGTATGGACTTTCCACTTTTCAGGGCACACACGCGTCGACCCTCGCCCCGCATTGTCGAGGAATTAAGCCGGCGATTCGCGCTTTATCCGGCCCCTTCGCGCCGCGGTTCTTTTTACCCTCGCGATTATCTAGTTTTTTTTACGCGGTTTATTAGTGAGGGGACGGAGGATCTTTTTGCAATCCGTTGGATTATTCAGGGGATTAATTAAAAGTATCTCGCGATATTTAGGTTTAAAATTGGTTTCGCGTAATCGTACACGTTTGATTGGATTACAGCTAAATTGCATAAAAATTTTGCGAAATTAAGCAAAAATAAAAAATTACACTTTCCAGGCGGAACCTTTCTTCCATCTTCCATTAAGAGAAAACTTATTAATCCGATCAGCTCATCAATAATCAACTTCAAAACTCAATATCCCGATCACCCACAGGAACACTCAGCCGTCAACGTGCATTAAAATCGCCCGACAATAGGTACACTTTACGCACGATGGCCGTATCCCATTTCGCCGTGCCTGCGAAGCGGCATTACGCGTAACAAACGAGCTTACACTCGAAAAAGTTGCGCCCGTGACGGGACGTGGAGCCCCGAATGGCCTAATGACGCCGACCGCGCCCGTCATCGTCACGAGCGAAAATTCACGGGGGAATCCGCCCCGCGGAGAGATCGGTATCGGCCCCTTTGATGTCGCGCTCGGTTCGCGTTACCTTCGCCGAGGGGGCAGATGGCCCCCGCGGAGGCGAATTCGTCTCGCTTGTGCACTCGTTGACTGCGTTCGCACGAATGGCTCTCGCTTTCTATCTTTTTTTTTTGTCAAATTTTTCGGCTTTTGGGAATTCTCTATATGCTCGGGGAATCTAGCTGGTCGTTTTGCTGCGATTCGTTACGCGTTTTTCTAAAGAGTATCGGTACTCTTTTGATGAACCGATGATGGATAAGTGGCTAGCGATCAGTTCATTGTAACGAGTGTTGTGAGTTGTAAATTTTATGCGCTTTTAGCTTAATTTCAGCGTTAATTTTTTTTTTCAAATGTTAAACTGCCGTCTACGTGAATGTATGCTCTAACGTGTTTTGCTTTAAGAAATTTTCCAACACGTGTACTTTTAATAGTTCGCAGCACCTACGCTGCGAAGTTCAATAATTATTCATTTACAGAGAAAAGAGAATTAAACTTCGTTCGGTTTGGTTTACTTATTAAACTTCCGGTGATGTGTATTTTGTGCAACTTTCGCTAACAAACTTGATCGCGTTCAATCGGCCGTTTATTTTTTTAATCGAACTTCCCATTCGCCGCCCGACCGCATTACCATATCGATTTTGAATGTTACTGTCTCACTGTGTTATCACACCGAGTGAACAATTTGGAAATTCACGTAAGCTCAGTCGAAGTTCCAACCAAAATCTTTTTCCCTATTTTGAATATATAATTAATTTACTTTAGCAAATTCAACGCAGCCTTTCCTATTTTCTCCTTTTTCTTCATTATTAAAATCTAAAAGCTCGTTCAGTCAGGAAAGAATTTTTACTCTTTCATTTTTTAATTAACGTCAAACTAAAGCTTCGAAGAAATACTACACGTTTAAAAAATTTTGAAAGAATAAGTTGCTAGGAAAGCATTCGGAAAATAGTCGCGTTACTCAATTCTCCAGTCAATAAATATCTCGGATACACGTGCCCGCGCGCAGGTAGCCCTAACAGCATAAAAACGGATATCACCGTCAGAATCCCATCCCCGCTGCATTCCTCCTCTCTTACGAGCGAACAACGAAATCTCCATCCGATCTCCGGGAGACTTCTCAAAAAATCACCTACCAACGGTCCCCTTCGTCACCTGGTCACTACGATGGCATCCCGGACAAAGCCGATGGTCCAGCGGATAAGGTGCCCGCGCGCGCGCGACGCGTCGCTCCCCGCGCGCCGCTGAAAAATCAGCCGGGGCGTCACGGTCAATCGTCGCTCGCCTGCAGAAATCAATTAGTATCGAATGATGCCGGATCGAGCGGCGCGCGCGGGCGCAGTTCCGCATGGCGGCCTGCGAGGGGTGCGCTGGGACCACGGGCGCGGAACGCGCCAGCGGGGACCTCTCAATGGGACGGCTATATAGGTGTCACGAAGAATTTGTACCGATGCCGGAGAGCCGCGCGCGGAATATTGCAGCCGGGGGGATCTCATTGTCCCGCGAGCGATCGCTTCCTTTGTCCCCAGACGCTGGACAATGAGTTCGCGGGCGACGAGGGGTTTACGCGCTTTCGCGGGGATTTCATGATTTTATCGGCCGTTCGATCGAGTACAACTCAATTATATTCGAATGTTGTTGGACTGGATATCTATTGTACTACGAGTACCATCTGCTATCAAGTACCAGTAGTTTACTTTACATAATGTAAGAAAGTTTCATAACGCTTAATTTTCTGTTGAAATTTTTCAAATTTTTCTGCTCCTTTTCTCATAAAAGTAAACATTTTTGGAGGCGTTTTACAACTTCTTTGTATCTTTAAAATATAGAGACTAATGCACCCCTGTTCTTTCAATATAAAACAGAAATTTATTGATTATTAAGCAATACTCGAACTGATAAAGCTTCGAACTTTTTACAAAAAAGAAATTTGTTCCGGACGTTTTACAGTGGCCTTCTTGCGCGCACGAGTATTTCCGTCATTCGCTTTATTCGCGCGCCACAGATAAGCCGTCGACACGCCACAACTTTCCTTCAATAGTCGTCATTGTAGCGGTCTCTCTATTTAATAAAAGTCGCGTCCCCTCCGTTTCGCCGAGTCGACGCTTCGACGTTCTGGCGCGCGATTGAATTTCGAGCAATAAATTTAAATTAGTTGAATTTCAGTAGAGCGCTATAGGCTTTTCTTCGAGATACGCGTGTGTCCATAAATCAAAATATAAATTTACATGAACATTGGAGTTTCTAATTAACAGAAGCACATTGAGATGATAGAATAGATTGTACTATTTATTAACTGAAATAATTATTAGGAAAAGCATTTTAATTTAGGGTTATTTAAATTATTGAATTAAATATCCTACGAATCTTTGGAACGACTGTCACAAGTTACTTTTACTTATATCTATTCTGACGATTGGACGTAAAATCGTCGCTTATTAAATACTTCTCATTCTAGCGAAATCAACTGGCACAACGAGATAAGATTTACTGCAAAGCATGAAAAGGTAATCGCGACTTCGCGCGAAATCGGATGGCTTAAACTAGCGCGAAATGAGATAAGCGTGGATTTCAACTTGATTCGTCATCCAAAGTTCGTAAAAATCGCTTATACATCATGCACCTCGCGCCACTCGCTAATGACACTCCGTTTGCGCTGTAAGTAAGTGGTGGTACCTGATTGGTTGGCTCCGGTGGCGCTATACGCTCATTTTTTACCCGAGATTCCTTACCTCGCGTACCGTAAACATGCAATTACGCCGAGCAATCGAGACGCAAACAATTAGCCGAGTATTCTAATTGATATCAAAACACGGGTTACAATGTTTTCCAGTCAATAAGGCGAGCTCCCCGCGCGATAATAACGACCATTTGAAATTTAAATCGACTATTTTCACAGTCCGCGCGTAAAAAGGGTCGCTCGCCGACGGCAGGAAAATCCGAGCGGCGCGCCTCCTTCGGCCCGAGAGCTTGCACAGAAAACAGACTTTTTGCAGCGCGGAAAAGCTTCGCGTCGCATTATGGACCCTCCCTTCCGCTCCGCAAGACCGTTGCTTTTGTTTTCGGAGCGACGCGGCCCCGTGAAATTTTCTTTCCACTCGAGGCGCCGCGCGGCTGACAATCGAATTTGTTTTCTCTGCCTTCCGCAGCGGCGGCTGTAATCGTTTTATTTGCTTTTCGCGAAACCTGCAATTACACGAGAGGCAAACATCGCGTCAAGCTGAAGCGCGGATTTTTCGCACTGCGCAGCATGACCGAGCTCTGCGCGTAAGTTTGATTCGATCGGGCGGCGCTCGGCGCATTAGTCGTAATGACGCGCGCCGAAATTGGCTTGTGAAAAATGACTGCGAGCGAGAGGTAATTTATGCCGGGGCGATTGGCGCGATAATCCGCGGCTAATCGTCGATCTAAGGAGGTCGCGCTTAATGAAATCGTTACATAAATAATCGCTGCCGATTACGATGTTTCATTAAAGAAAGGCCATGCTTCAATGCTGATACAAGCCCGTTATGTACCCTTCACGCTAATTGTTCGCTAATTTGCGGTTGCGAAATGAGAAGCGACTTGGACTATATTTAGACTTTTCAGCGCTCGTACTATATTTGCCTAGGAGATTATAATTTTACCGCAAAATCTTGACGGCCTTAATGACAAAATTACGAAATCTGTTTAGTGTGCAATATAAAGCTAAAAATTTAGTACAAAGATGTAGCTCATTTGAAATTCATTCTTGTAGTGATTACATAGAACTATTTTTTAGGTTGAAGTGATCCTTATAGACAAAGTATTATAATCTCAAAATTCTACGATTCTTCGTTATCTTTGAACTTTCGTGAGTACAGAGGACTTCATTGACTATACGTCACGATGATGGCCTGATGCGTGTGAGTCGAGGCCGCTTTTGATTTGCGCGTCATCGCGAAAATCAAAGACATTGCGCCGCGCATCAGTAACCGCGTTGTACATCGAAGCGTTTCTGTTTACTTCGTCATCTTTTTCCCTATAGCTGCGTTTGGTGATTGACTTTACAAAATATTTACCCGCGTCAATCATTCGTACGCGCAGCTCAACTACATCAGGGATTAATTTTTTTTTTTTCTTTAAAAGCTCGAGAGTTGTTGCTTACATTACGAGCTTGTTATACGTGATGTACTACTAATTGCGCGATGAATTAATTCCGATGAACGATATGCAATCAAATGAGATTGCATAATGAGTTAGTGCTTTGAATTATAAGAGCTAACGAACTACTATATAAAAAATCTTACAAATTTTAGGTATAATTAATTAAGTATACAATATAAGGAATTTCCCTATTTTTCATTAATTTTATTAAGAGTGTCCATTAGAGCTATACTTTCGAGGAAAACAGTAGGTATTGTCCTGTCGCGACGAGCGAGACTAATGCCGCGCCTAATCCACCTCGTCGACGAAATTCGATATCGCTAATGAATCGATATGAGCGCGAGGAAAGGCGAAGGACGCGACATAAGGCGCGCGCTCGCGAGACGCCGATCCCGTCCAATTATCCCGCCCCGGGCGCGGCCAATGATCCCCCGTGCGGCGTCCGTCATTTCTCAAACCGCCGCTGAATAATGCATCCGCCGCGGGAAAAAATAAATCGCGTCGCACCGAATCGAGGGGGAGGCGGGTGTCGCGCGTCAAGCCCGACGCGGCCGCCTATACTTTTTCCACGACAAAGACAGGAGCGCGGTGACTGATCGCGCTCCTTACTCTAAGTCCGCAGCTGGACACGCGCGACTTGTTCTCGCGCGAGAAGAAGCGGCCGTCGAGCTTTTTACGAGCTGCCGAGCTTCTTGCTTGTTTAGCTTAATAGATTTTTTGGTTGATTTTGTCTTTTTTTATGTCGTTTGTTTGGAGAGGTTTATTATTTAATTTAGGGTTTTGAAATGTGACTGAACATAGTACATTTTTTTAGAATTGCAAAACAATGTTTAAGGATAATTGATGATTTAGTGTAAAACTACGAGGAAACAACATGTGATAAATTATTCATAAATGATTGATTACCATACAAATTTGTTTATCCGAGCAGAAAACCGAAACAAAAACTAGACGTCAGCGCTTTATGGATATTTTCATTCTCCGTTCTAATCACGTCGCAAGCTTCTAATCGACTACGTAAGACCCGCAGGCACCAGATAACCATTTTTCCCCGGCAACTTATCGCCTCGCCATACGCGATACTTACACCCTGCCAATCTCGCAGCCTCGCAAATCAATCGCAACGTTTATATCTCAGCGATCGATCAACACCCTACGATGAATCCTGACCCGACGATCCGCCGCAATAAAAGAAGACAAGGGAGAAGGAGCAAAAGCGCAAAATGGACGGAAATACCGGTCCGCTTATACGCGTAACACAATCGGGGGGAGGGGTCGTACGGTGTGTCTGACACGGGCGAGCGTCGGCAATTGAAACGTACAAATGGCCCGGGCGCACCCCGCGCCCTTTGTCCCGCGCGAGAAAAATCAGGAGCCCGGTCCGATCGCGATGATCTCGCCCGGGCCGCTGATAAATGAGGCGCCGACGGCCGGGCTTGGGAATCGGCGCGCGACTGCTAATGAGCGCGCGCGCGCGCCTCGGTGTCGTCGCCTTGACTCGTAACGGTATTTAGGTGCCGGCTTTTTCCTTTTGCGCTCGCTCTGACCTCCGCGCTACTACGGCGTCTCTCCCGCGGAAAATTGGCCGCGCTTTATCGGGCGACACTCGCTCGTAAATTGACGTCTAATTAAGTCCTTTATTTTCAATCGAATTGATTTTTAATTAGCGAGTGGGAACTTGTAGTTTCGATTGTTTACGCGCGAGCATTATCTCGCGAGCCGGCGGAAAGAGGGACAACGCGAGGGGAATAAATCGCGAGTGGAAATTTTGAGCGCCCCCAGCGACTCTCTTATCAGCGGCGATGATAGTAGCGCTAACAACCTGTCGCGGCTAATGACACAACGCGTGGAGCTCGAAGCGCACCTGCTTTTCCGAGCATTCCGCGTGCCGGGGAGTCGCGCGACTAATGAGCATTTATCGCCGCCCGTCGAGCTTAGATATAATTGAATGTCGCGTAGACGATAAGCCGCGTGACGGGTGCCGAGCGCGGCCGTAATTGACACTCGCTATTTTCGCTCGCTCCCACTCGTTTTATGCAGATGCAGCGAGCGGCCGGTGTCTCGTTCGATCGGTCTACGTGTGTATATATATCCCGCAATGATGTAACCGATCGGTTTCTTGCGTGCGACGCGTTATGCCTACACCTCCTGGGGCGGATAAAACGAGATTACATTCGAAAGCGGCGCGATTCAATCTGATAATGCGAGAATCGCCGATTGCTCAGACTGGTTTTCAGCTATTGATTTGAGATATTTGATGAGGCAAACAATTTTAGAGGTCAAGAGTCCTGACGTTCGAGCCGACCGCTCTTTTTTAATGCTAACAATTATTATGATTTACCAGTTTAAAAAATCTTTATTGGTCAAAAAATCCGTATAAAAGAAAGTACGTGAAAATTTACTGAAGAGAAATTGAGAATCCGCAGATTGCAGCCTCTGTTTCAAAGTATATAATTACATTGTTATAAAAGTACATACGTGGAAAAGTGCGTGAATATATGCACAAGTTACGCCGAAACTTAATCCGACGTAACGGTATTTGTTGATAAATAATTA
>UXGC01002702.1:0-10417 GCA_900480045.1 Eurytoma adleriae
CGCGCGAAAAAAATATCGTTGAATAAATAACAAAAAAAAAGAAGAACGGAGGCGGACGAAGAAAAATGCGAGGGGGGTGGACAGGGCGAGAAAGGATACAAAAAGCGATCGACGGCGCATTGTCAAGTAGATCAGCTCCCGGCCGAGTCGGACAGGGCCATTGTTCCTTCGCGCGCGGCCTGGGCGACGAGGCAAAACTGAACTATTGAGCGGTCCGCCCGTCGTTTGCGTTTTGTTACGTGTCCCGAGCATTGAATTGCCACTCGCGCGCGCGTTTGGCAGCTTTGTCACTAGATAACCGCGCGCTACTCGCCCGCCCGCCGGCCGAGCAATAAAAAATTGTACGCGCCCGTTGCGCACTTTTTTCTGCTTTCTCGCTCCTCCTTTTTTTCTAACGCGCTCATCTCGCGCTCTCCTGTGCCTTTTTTTCGACTCTTTTTGCGAGCCTCGCGCCAAATGAAATGTTTGTAATGCTAACGATTTTTTTTTGTGTTGACACTTCGATTACTTTTGGAGGAGGGCACACCATTCGCGCGCATGTGTCGTATTTTTCGGGATGGAGACGTAATATTTTTTAGGATATTAAAAGAAAAAGTGTAGGATTATTAAGCTTTCGCACCTGAATTTTATTTGTATAAGAGAAAAATCTGAAAAAGTTTGTACATGATTGATGGTCACTTTTTTTAATTTTTGAAAGTTTTGTTTACTTTTTTTCTGTAATGAACAATTTATTGTTACTGCTATATGATAAAGTTCTCTTAGTTGAATATATACACAAACTAGCACGAGGCGTTTTACTGAAAATGTACATAGCATTAACAGTAGTAAAATGTGAAATTTTAGCAATTTCTAAAATTAATTTTTAAAGGAGGATGCACACAGACAGTCTTGTTAAATATTGATAGAAGATATGCAAACGCGATAAAAATATTTAGAATTCAAGCACTCTAGAGTATTTCTATTCCAACTTATATCTATACATTATAGAAGGAATACAGTAAAGTTATTTTTTGCTTTTATTACTACTGAATGTCGGAGCAAATCTTGATTTTTCTACTTACTTTAGCAAATTACTTAGATTTTTCTTAATTTTCCCTTCACTTTTCCGGATTTATTTAAATATATTTTTTATTAGCTTTATGTAAAGCAAAAGTTTTGTAATTTTTTTAACTTTGAATAACAAAAACCATGAAAAATATTAAGTATTCAAAAATGACCTATATATAACTGATTTAATGTCTAAGGTACGATTTACTTATACAAATCGCTTAGTATTTTAAATTTTTAATGTTTTACGAGGAGAAAAAGACTAAAAACAGAGCAAAAAAAGAGTTAAAAGCAAATCGGGAGAAGAAAAGGAGATTGAGTAAAATGAAGCAAGGACCGAAAATTTTAAAAGCTCGCGGGAAGAAAAGAGGGAAAGGGGACTCCTTATGCATTCAACGAGCTTCCAGTGAACCCGGTTCGTCCCATTAATTACACTCAAGTGTTTAAACACTCAAGAGAGCAAAAACGAAAACCGAGATAAAGTTACATAAGACGAGGGAAGTCGCAATGATAGTAAATTTAACAAAACCCTATAAGACTATGAGTGAAAAGAACCTATTTGCAAAAATTTGACGTTTACTGCAGTTTAATTTCAGCAGATAAAAGGGTCTGTTGTAAAATAAATTTAATTTTATTAGTAACATTTAAATATTTTCATTTCTATTTATTTATTTATTTCAATTTCTTAACCTTATCCTGAATAATCTGGAAAAAATATGTAGAGCGAAAGAAGGAAAAGACGTTTCGATCGAGAATAAATAAAGAGGTTCTTACTTTTAAAAATACTCCTTGAACAGGCATTTTGATAAAACTCCTGCGTAGGTCTTTCTTCAGAAACGGAGGCACTGGTGCTAAAAATCGAAAGAAGAAAAGCAGAAAAAGAGGGCATTATATTATTCCGCACATAAAAATGTTTTATATGCGCTTTTACATATCTAATTTTACCGCGTTTCATGCACGTGCCTGACTCTTGCGCAAAAAATTTATTTAAATCCTGAAAATTTGTACTACAGAACCCACCCTCTTCACATTTGAACAGACAATGCGTTTAATTACGTGCTAACCAGCTGAATGTAATTTCTCTCTCTCTCAAAAATATATACGTATATGTACAATGAGTACACCAAAATAAAAGAAAAGCTCGACCTGAAAAAAGCTTTCCACGAATTTTAATTTAACGAACGACCAATCGTCGTTGAATCTCAGCGAGAGAAAAGGACCGCAAAAGGGAGCTCCTCCGCGAAGTCTCGAGTTCATTAACGAGTTAATCGTTAATTTTGACGGGCCCGCCTATACATCCGCGCATATCTTTTCGTCGGATTTCTGTACAAATTGGCTTGAGCGGATAAAAAGGAAACTGTTGCTTGAATATCATACCTCACCTTTTCTTCGCTCTCCTGCCGTAGGCTCGGTTGCTCGGTAATGCTAGTTAACCAACGAGTGTTTGACTTGAATGTAAGGAGGATACGACGGGACCTCCTCTTTTGCCGTCTTATTTAAAATCTTGATTAAGCACGTCAATGCGCTGCAGCTTTAAAAAATAATTAGCTTCATAATCTTTTTTTGGATTTGAATAAGACGAGCCTGGAGGAGCGGCCGGTAACTCAATTACCTTTAATTGAGGGTTGAAAGAGCGACTATAGACTGTCAACTCGCGAACGCAGCTATTAAAATGAATATTACTTAATCGTATTATGAAGTAAATTTGACTAGTTTACTTGGATTGATTTAAAATTAATCATACATTTGATTATTAAAACAGGTGGATCATTACTTTACTATGAAAAAAAATTCAAGTGGCGAAAATTCGAGTTTGTCTTTGTTTCTAGATGTGATTCTTGAAATAAATTTATAATGGCTTACGATTAATTACTTATTTCTTTATTAAAATTACTATATCCAAATATAATAATTTTAATTATAAAAAAATTATAAAGATGACTATATTACGGCTGTCGGATGACATGATCAGATGATTTGAAATAAAAATAAAAGTAGTTAAGCAGATAAAGAGAAAAATCTTCGTTGATCTTCGTGGGGTAATTTGAAATTCTTGGATATTTGGACAGAATATAGGCTTGGCTCGACTTGGCGATATTTTAAGCTAAGTGCGAGGTTCCCCGATTTACGGGAGCACTTTTCGTCGGCTCTTGCAATAAAAAGCACCTTTTTCATCTGTTCAAATGTTTGAGAAGCTCTCCTTTGTATCAGCCATTTCTTCTTCAAGTTAATGAATATTAGATTTTAATTAAAGAATATCGTTGTAAAATATCCGAGGGGTTATCATTCCAGGCAATCGCAAAACCACTTTTAAAGAAGTGGCTTTACAATTACAATTTAATTAATGTGAAATCAATTTGTAATTTTGTAATTAATATTTCCAAAGATAAGTATTAAAAATTGTTAAAGGTTGATTCTTGTGTAGAAAAAAGGAACGTAATGGATTGAACTTAGATGAGCATACGAAAAAAAAGAAATAAGTAAAATAAACAATTAATATTTCAATTAGTTTGTTATAAAAAATGTAAAAATTCAAAACATTCTTAAATTTTTAATTGTAATACATAAGAATAAAACTACATCTGTTAAAGAAATTCTTTTACAAGTCGAACATCTATTCTTATCCAACAAAATCACATTAGTACAAATTTTTAATGTGATGGATTTTACCCTGGTAGAAATTGTAACCAACAGGTTGTCATTCGTTCACCAAATTAAGAAGGTTTGACCAACCGTTTAACCAATGATTGGCTAAAATACCGCTTATTTCGTCATGGCACAACGATTGCGGTTGTCCGACAAATCGTGAATATTAAAAATCGCAAAAAAAGACAATTATACGTAATTTATGATTCAAATGAATTATTAACAGTTGTATTATTCATGTAGTACGTATTGCTTACACAAATAGAATAAGTAAACTTGTGCTTCTAATAGAGGTTACGTTTAATTATTGATGCAGTTCAGCAACCGATAGTTAATGTTTATGGTTATTATATTATTGTCATTCATTGACTTAAAAAATTGACTATGGATTGGTATTCTTTTGGCATTCTTAATACATAAGTCATTTTGGTTGGGTTAATTTCTTTCAGGGTAGCCACAAATATTTAACCAAAATTTTATTATGCTCTTATTCTAAGACTTCAGTAGTACGTTGAAGTCATCTATATTAAAAGTGCTATACAATTCGCATAATAAAACTTGGAATTTTTAATTCTTTAACGTTTTCCCCAATCTGCCACCAGATGGACTCTGGGGCATCTTGCTCAGCAACGAAGAGGCCACCTGAGTATGACATGGGATCTGGCAGGCTACTGGTTCTGGAAAAGGCTATTAATGTTCCTCAAATAAGTCAACTCCAGTAGAGCTAACAATAAGAAAATTGATTTACAAAGAGATACATTTAAAATATTGTCCAATTCTAAAATTCGATGTTTGTAGTAAAATAGCATACTTCGTTCGAATTTTTCTTCTGCATGGATGAACTAAATCCTCTCGATAAATTACAGATACTATGACTAATTTAGGTTTTTGAATTCGTAACTTTAGACGTAAGTCTTTGTTTTTTTTCTTCTTATTGTTGCTACATTCTGTAAAAGATTTTTTCCTTTTCTATTTGCTTGATACTTCAATGGAATGTTACCAGTTAGGTACTACGCTGCCATAAAATAAACAAAAAATCATTTAACAATAAGAGAAAACTGCACTATTTACAGCAAAGTCATATTATTTATTTGCTACTAAAAATAAAGATAAAAATTATGAAGAACGCAGGCGAGGTATGCAAATACTTTCCGTTTTCCCAAATCCCCGCGATATTTACGCGTCTTCCCCAGCCGGCCGTGTACACCGCATCCGGCGCTAAACCTTTTAAATCTACTTTCAAGCGGCGCGCGCGGCGCTCAGCTCCTCGGGCTTGAAACATTCAAATGGAAACAAACGTCCCGGCCGCCTCGTGAATATCCGCCTGCATAAACGAATCCGTATAAAGGGCGGCGGTGCCGTCCCGTAAAGAAGCGACGAAAGGCAGCCGGAGCTCCTCGGTCACGTCATCGGAGATAAAACCGTAAACGATGGTCGCGGCCGGCCGCGAAAATAAATTCGCGGCGCAGCGCCACGAGCCGAGGACCTACACTAATGCACACACACGTGGAGATTTTCCCGGGAGCGTATCTGGCGGTGCAGAGGGCGCGTGAGCACACAGAGCAAATCTCGTTGAGATACCGGCCGGTCGCGTCGGTTTTTCCCGGGCGACGCTCGTGCGCCGCATAGCATCGACGGACCCCGCGCATAATTCGGCGCTGCCTTACTTCCCGGTGGCCGCGTGCCCGTAAGACCGCCAATTTACGTGGCCGGCGCGCATAGCCGACGGTTGACTTTGCGCGCCGTGAATTCATTGGCCTGCTCACGAGGATCTTTTCTTTGCGGAGGTTGCGGCGGATCGCGGGCTTGTGTTAGCTTGCGCGGTAAGGTTTCGGTAGTTTAAAGGGAGAGTCTCGTAAGTTTTCAACGAAACTGGGATAAAGAATCGATTCTCTACGTTTTTGCATAACAGTACAGTTCGAGATTAAAAAATAATATCATCTTTTATTCTGCATAGGAAATGGCAGAGTGTAGCCAAGTGATTAAAAGTGAAGCGTAAGCAACATTTCAAAAAAACTATAACAATAACTTACTTTTGCATTTTTCATTAATTGTATATTTCCAAAAGGTTCGTTGTGGATACTATTGTGAATTGATTTCAAACTAGTACTTCAGTCTTAAACTGTTCAATTGATTTCAGACTATAGGAGTATCTATTCAACAAAAAAAATCAAGTTCCATTTTAAACTGAAATTGAAGTTGGCACGTCTACCATAATTGTCCGTGACCATTTGTTTCTGACCAATTCAGGAATTTGCGAGTAAATGGAAAAATAAAATGCTTTACTACTTTTCAAAGGTTTAAGGGTCCAAAGGTTTAGACCTGGACAGAAGGTGACTTTTGGGAGGTGATTTTTGGGGGTTACTTTTGGGTGACTTTGGATGATGTTCGGGAGGTGACTTTGGGTGATGTTCGGGAGGTGATTTTTGGGAGGTGACTGGGTGGTGTACGGGAGGTGACTTTGGGTGATGTTCGGGAGGTAACTTTTGGGAGGTGACTTTGGGTGATGTTCGGGAGGTGACTTTTGGGAGGTGACTTTTGGTAGGTGACTTTGGGTGATGTTCGAGTGGGGTCACTTTCTGTCCAGCGGCTTGCGAGACTATGGTGGGTTGTACCACCGAGGTCGACGTTCCCCCTCCCACAGCCTCTCTCGACCGCTGGTCTCTTTTTAAAACGGCAATACGAACCGTTCTTCCTCTTCTTCTTTTTGTACCCAACGGTCTGTTCGGACTTGGCGGGCGGACTAAGAGCCTGTACGGCGTAAGCCCTGCCCTGCCCCGACACGCAGACTTTCATCGGGGTGGCCTTACTACTACCCTCACAGGTACTACCTGACTTGTTCAGCCGGACGCCCTGGCGGAGCTATCTTTTGAGCAAGGGAGGTCTACGCAAGTGGACATGGTGGACTCGCTTTTATTATTATCTTCTTGCATTATGGAGAAAGATTAAGGATTGGGATGGCAGTGTGGTGTGTATGTTGTGTGGTGGTTAAGTTGATCCCATCGACGGACTAAGACTAATCGACTATACTGATCTGGCAGGTCAGACCTGCAACGTTGCAGTGGCCTCGGAGGAGCCCCCCCCCCCCCCCCGATCCATCATGGCCCTACCCGGGCGCTACTCGGCACTACTAGATCGATGGAGATTTTTCGTCGGCTGATAGGGAAGCCGGTCCGGTTAGTAGACCGTTACCTGGGCCCCTGTACTATCCGACGGCCTAGCCGTGTCATCCTAGTTTTTCTCCTGTACCCTCTACACCCGCGCCAAGACGTACCCCCCTGAAAAGCCGTCGATAATAGTCCAGCCGCATCGAGAAGAGCCGCCCCGTAGAGTGTAAGTGTATCTTGGCGCTCCACCCCGGTAGCTACCACGAGGGTTGCTCCTTAGTTTACAACGCCTAACCTCAGTCACACTCTCTCTCACCCATACGGGATCGGGAGCACGCCTTGGCCCGGGGATCTAGTGTTCGGATTCAGCTACCTCTTCAGAACCTGCGCCCTAGACTGTCATCCTTCATGCACTCTCCTTCCATACCGAGAGCCCCAGTTAAAATTTTAACATCCACGCGTGGAAGAGCCCTGTTTAATGGGATTCACATTCACACCCCTTACAGACGGTGCAAGGTTGAGTGGCCCATTGGTACGGTGCCATGTAAGCCCTTCTACCATCGTCAAGGTCATGCCACCCACAGGAAGGGTAAATATAAACTTAACAAAACCTTAAATTTGTTTTAAAAATTGGTTTTCGTTTAAAATAACTGTATTGATTCTTCCTATACAACAATTACAAAGAATTAAGTCATTTATATTTTAAATATAATTGAAATATCAATTTGTCCTTAGCAAGTGCTTAAACGATCGATAATTATTAAATTTTAATTTACCCACCGAAAATGAACTTTTTGGATATTCCAAAGTTACCGCGAGAGCGGGAAGTTCGGTGGAAAGCAAAATACCGCGAGAAGATAATCTGAATTAAGTCTTGGGGGAAGAAGCGTCACGAGAGCCATGATAAGTCTTATGATTATAAAATAGATAAGTTGGAATGCTCGGTCATGCCTCTATAATTCCCACAGTGCATTAACATAGCTATGCAAATCCGCCGGAATAGTTACGGCAAATTCGTCATGGTAATGCGAGAAAGACCGGCTTTTCTTGCACCCGTTGGACCCTGGCATAATGAGACGAGCCGCGGGAAACTTCAAAATAAAAATCGCTGCCAATTGTCGCGATTCTTTCTTCTTCGAAAAAAATAAAATTCTTGCATTTTGGATTTTGTCGTTTAAAGAAAAATAATGAAATGAACAAAAAAATTAATTTAATCTCAGTAAAATATTTCTACATAAAATTATAAAAAGTTATAATTTTTTTAAATTTACAGTTTCTTAACTTTGGTTGTAAAGCAAATTTTGCCGCGGACTACTTATCATTGTTCCTAAATAACTAGCTGATGATATAACAATGGACAAATATATATCAATTTTTCAATCTTCAAATAGGGTCAAAAAGATACGCTATGAAATTTTCTATCGAAATCCATTTCGCAAATTAAATTTTGAACGAGAAAGTTCAATAATCCAATGTCCTTAGCTATCTTTCGATCTTGTTAAATTTCGCTAAACCGGTTTATATTACAAAAAATAAACCACGGATCAGATTAAAGTGAATAATTTTCCATCTCGTAATGAGTATTTAATTAGAAGAGTGTTTCACCTCCGGGCCATTGATTTTGCTGAAATTTTCACAGAACGTTCGTTCACCAGTAGGTAAGCTTTGCGCAGTATCGTTTCGGTCGCAGAATTTTGAAAAGATTGTTAACCCGATTGAAATTTCTGGAATTTGAGAAGAGTTGTTCGTGTATCAAATATGAAGTTTGATACCTGTATAGTTTGCTTCCGTAGGCACTTCTTTCTTATATGGAGACTTCGCTACCTGGTTTTACCGTAGGTGAAAGGAACCTTCTCTGAAAATTTCAGCAAATTCCATGATCCAGAGGTAAGACACTCTTCTAGTAAGTTATTCTTGACTCAATAAAACTGAAACAATTAGCATTAAAAAATGAGTTATAAAGATTGAAAAATCATCGTAAATTATCTGGTTAAAATTTTCACAATTTTTTCTTACAGCAAAAAATTCTAGCCTAAAGTTTCATTACTTCCCCTTTTAGTAGCGGGGCCTCCAATTTTTTCGATTCTCAAAGTACTCATTTGAAGTAAATTCCTAAAGGATTTTCTCTTTCGCTTGTGTTTTCAATTTTCCTCGAGCGTCGTACGCCAGTCTCCGGACGAATAAAAACAGCTAAAGAGCCTTTGAAAATTTTTTCCTGAAAATTTCCAGTTAAGCATAGCGGGGGACGAGGCAGCGGATCAAACGGTTGAAAATAGTCTTAACGAACGGCGGCAAACACGTTAACGCAGACTCGGAGATACGAGATGGAAATACAAAGGTGCAGCGATAAGGAAGGCCGGAGGGGGGTGAGTTTCGAGGGTAGGGAGAGAAAAGCGGCGCAGGAGAGGAGAGCAGGAGCTGTGCAAAGGAGCGCGCGGCAGCAAAAACAGAGAACGGGCCGGATATTTAACCGGGATGATAGCAGCTCGTTTGGCGAAACTTTGCCGGAAACTTGAGCGCCTTTTCGCGACGCCGCCCGGCCCCTCAAAGCGCACGAGCCCGAAGAAAATTACGCGATTTTACGGTCTACCCTGGCGCGCGGAAAATTAAAGAAATACAGTTCGGCGATTTTGGAGCGCAAGCCTTCATTATGCACGGCGCCGAGCTTTAAGGGCGATCCCGGCCGCCATAAATGTTTTATGGTTATTTTTTAGACCCGGGGTCTTGGGCTGAGTGTTTATTAGCTTTGAAATTTTGATGATTCGTATTGTATTTATTTAATTCAATTCTTTTTTATATGCATCATTGAATGCAATAAATGCAAAGATATCATCGTTCGAAATACAAAGTAACATATTTAAATTTGCGTTAACTTTAATAATGACCTATAAAATAGTTAACCATAAATTGACCAGAAAATGCACTTTCTAGCGAATTTATGGTTAATTTTGTTAAAGGGTGTTTTACCTACTTAAGGATCACTCCTATTAATAATTTTTGAATTCTAAATTTTACAATTTATTAGTGAATACTTTTACATAGTGTTAACTAACAAACATAAAAGCGTGTTTTTTCTTCTTTTTTTTAATAAGGTTATTACATCTTGTACTCTGGTAATACAGTTTGCCGTCGTTAGAAAAACTTGTAAATATTATACCTCGGATTTGGCTTGCAGTAAAAAATACTTTCTCCTGGAAATGTATTACATTTTTTTTTATGTAATTTTTTATGGCATTCTTAATTTGGTCACGAAACTTTTTAAAGGGTCACTTTTTATAAGAACTATAAAATTTATAAGTAAATAAAAATTTTAGAAGAAATGAACATTAAATTTAAGAAAATATTTATTTTAAGAAAAATTCTTTTCTTCCAGTTTTTGTCATAAAGTGAAAAATTTTTAAATTACAACCATTTCTATAGAAAAATGTTTCTCAGCTTAGTATTTTATTGACTTGGAAACAGCTAAAAATTGGATCAAACTGCTCGGCTTATTGTTAGTGGAAAAAGCAGACATCTCAATTTTGAGTCGAAAAGTTCTTTCTAAAAATAGTATATTATGCACCACGGGAGAGAAAGTAAAGAATGGTCCAAATCGCATGTAAATTGTTGCCCGAGCC
>UXGC01002703.1:0-10413 GCA_900480045.1 Eurytoma adleriae
TCAATTTTTAAAAAGTTGATGTACACAGAATGAAAATATGAAGAATTTTGAACAAAATTGATGTACAAACAGCTAAGGTCAATTTTTTCGAATTGTAATTCGAATTATGTAAAATATAAATCATAAGTATGAAGTAATTTAAATACAGAAAAATGATTTATAATAAATTCAAAAAAGGAAGTCAAAAATTATGTTTGTGGAAGCTAAGTGCCAATCTATTGGCAGCGGTATTTTACTGTGGATAAGTAAATAAAAATAAAATAAAATAAGAAACGTAGATCAGTGCGAAATCACACGGAAAAAAGGTTCCACTGAGTATCAGCCTGCCGCATTTGAAGCAGCAGACAATTCGTCTGCCGGCAGCTCCTTCCTACGTATCCCCTCCACCCGCGCACGACGATATGGAGGGGAGGCACGGAGAAAGACGCTTGCCGGCACGCGAATTCACACTGCCGGCAGTCAAATTCTGCATGCTTGATTTGGCAGGCTGATTCTCAGTAGAACCTTTGTCCAGTGCATGCGGGGAAAGCAGACGGAAGTGCCAGTAGACCTGTAGCTGTGAAATTTCCGTTTATTGTCTGTCCTTTGTTACGTTGTGTCGGATTATAAATACTAGTTTTCCGCGTATCGTTCAAGTGAAATGGGAAAAAGTGGAGCCATGGATACGTCTCCGAGGAGTACTGCACCCAGACACTATAAATTTAAAACAAAATTAGCTCGTACGTACGTTCAGTCTGATTTGGGGTTGGGTAATGCCACGCCCGGCTGTGTGCACGGCTGTCGCGGCCCAAAAATAACCAGCAATATTCTTGTTAAAGAAAAAGGTCAATCGCTCTGTGTTCCTGGACGTGAGTATATTGAAGTTACATTGTTCGCATTTATGTCATATTCCGCGGATGTCCGTTATTCGTGTTCGCAAATTGGTGTGAGAGCGTTCTTGTATCTTGCCTACACTATATGTTTGTCCGCCTGTAGTCGCCAAACTTATCTCGGTGTCTTTCACTGCCTGGCTATGCCTATACACCGGGGCCATCTCGTATCTTATCTATGACTGCAGAATTTTGCCTTTGTTTCAGGTCGTACCAGGATAGCGTTGGCGAGTCGAAAATCATCACACAATCAGGTGCTATCCTCTTCGCCATTGATAACTCGTCGATCATTACGTAGCTCGTCCGTAACCTCGCCCGCTCAAGCTGCTATACGCGACCATAACGAGTCAACCCCAGTGGATAACTCCAGTGGCGAACGAAACACCAATAATAAGGAGAATATTGGAAATTGCTCACAACATGTAGGTACGTATGATTTATGATTACGTCAACACTTGTCTCCGAGTTTTTTTACGAGCTGTTTTCTTTCTCCAGCTAGGTTTCAAGGGAAATGTTGTGACTTCCATGAATCAAATGGAAATAAACGATCAAACCTCTTCGAATGTCAGCAATCAACAATCGTTCACCGACTCGACTGCAATTCTCGACTGCCCACCCGACTTTTACCCTGGTATCCACGCGGTTACGCTCAATAATCAAACCGACCCAAACAGAACGTACGGAAGTCAGATGTATACCGTCAACACCACAAGGGCCGATGCCGTGCGGTACTACTTGCCGATGTGCAACAACAGCTGGCTTGCACCAACTAACGTGGTTCCATTAACAAATATTAATTATAATACGTTGCTCACCGGTGAACGAACGAATGATCAATCCTTCCGACTATCTGCCTCTGATTTTGTCGTCGGTGATAATAGCTTGCCAAACAGTAACTTCGTCGCACCGGTTGATGATTTTACCCAGTCTCCGCGATGTGCTCCGAACAACGGTGAGCCCCATACTACCTTGACCGAGTTGTCGAATGTCGGTTCAACCACTGTCGTGACTCCTTCGACTTCCCAGCAGATCTTTAACGTGGGGTACTTTACCGGGAGCGTCACACCGGCACATTTTGTAAACCAGGCATCGACATGTGGTGAGCAGAACCTTGGATCAGCTGTGCTTTACGCTTCGTTCGCTGACATACCACTAGTGACGGGTGCCCCAACGACGTTACCGAATACCGTTAACGACGTTGCCCCACCTGTAATCGTTCAGCCTTCGGATTGCGGATCAACACCCACGTATCGCGGCACATGCGTAACTGCGAACGGAATGTCGCCGGCCGTAAGTAGCTCGCCGTCATCAAGTATACTAGCAAGTTTATTGCCGTTGACTGTTAATGGCGAGCCAAGGACTTCGGAAGCGGTGGAACATGTAACTCCTGAAGAAACTGGTTTAACTATTGCACCAAATGCTCCAGAAACCGCATCCTATGGCTCGGCTTTTGACGTTGCATCGACAGAGGCTGATGTTTCCGAGATACCTGCTTTGTCGCACTCGCCAGACTCTAGACCAGACAGTTCGCCATATTCGGATTCCAGTGACATTGAGCTTTCTAACGAAGAATCCCAAGACGAAGACCAAGAAGTAGACGATTACGGTGCCTCTGGGCTTGGTGCACCATGTAAGCCTTTCAGTAAACACTGCGTTCGAGAAAAAAGGACAATGCGGAAAGCGATTGACATGGTTGGTCATCTTGACCAGGACTACCTCGACAAATATGTGAATCATGCAGGCCGAAATTGTGAATCGCCTTCGTTGAACGGTCGCATGCGAGATCCCGTCAATCCCCGAATGACGGTCACTTACTCTGCCGAACCTGAATCGAGCGGTTGCTACTTCGAATCTAAACGTTTGGATTCATCCGAACCTAGAGATTCCATCGATTTTTTCAAGAGTAGCAAAGGAAGAAACGAGTACGCAACGGCTTACCGAATGGCTAGCACATACGGTCTACCGACGAATACGTCACATGTATGTAATGGTTTGTCTGATTGTATAAAATGTGCCAAAAATATTCGGCAATACTCGTCTTGCGGTCACAACACATTTAAGAGTTGGATAACGGAGTGCTCCGATAAAGACTCGCATACGCTTGCATCTGTAATTTCAGAACTACAGTTAGGTAATGAAGTTGTCATTGGTCTTAACGGACGGTTTCGTTGTCGCAAACAACATAAAGAAACAAATGGCAAATGTATGTGTGTACCGAATTACGACCTGACGAAGCTCCGATGTCGTCGGCATGCGCTCGAAATCCTAAATGCAATCATTTACGGTACTAATCTGAATGACGGTACGTTCTCGTTCTTCGAAAAAACAGCGTCGTACTCCCAAATACTTCGTATGCGCAATTTTTTTCCTTTCCGGAATTTTTTTCGTATGAATTGGTACACGAAAGTCAACATACTACGTGAAGTATATGATATATTTGCGGGAGTTGTAACGTCCTTCGCCATGGATATGTCTTGGGAAGTCGTTAGCTTAATGATACTATCGAAGAATTGTATCCTAAATGCCAAACACATACACGATTACATATTCAGGGAGAGACTACAACGCAATATTATTTTCGGACTCGATACGGATCGCTTATTATAAAAATATTTGCCGTGGGCCGTCGGACGTAGTTCCTGTGGTTAGTCCTCAAACGCTAGTTAACCTTTACGTCCCGTCGAACATACTGCCTAGTCGTCGTAAAATGAGATTTCTCATTTTTCTCGCTGCAATCAACGGTTGCATTGGTATGGAAACAGTAAATAGTATGAATGATTTTGTGCGGGTTCTGTCGTCAGATCCAAATAGCGTTACTAGTGTTCGAGCTCTTTGTAGCGTTTCGAGCATTTTGTATACAGCCCGATTTTTTATATTTTTATATTACGAAATCCTTAAATACTGTAAAGAACACAACGTATCGGTAATTGACGAAAAAGTTGTGTTGTCCGAAGCGCGTGCCATTAGACTCGAAAGCGTGGATAACCACGTGTTAAGGTACGAAAAGGACTCGTCTCATTTTGTACATTACCGGCAAATGTGGAAACGGATACGAAAGAGCATTTCCGTTCATCAAAATGTTCAACGTCCTGAGAAGGAATCCAAACTCAAGGAACAAACCGGCAGTTCGAAAGCAAGACGCGTCACCGGTGCCGATAAAAGCGTTAGCCAGCCCAGTCGATCGAAGAGAAAGGGACGAAAGATCGTCGGTAGTCGCGCTACCAACCAAAATTTAACATCGACCGATAAGGCGAAGACAGTTGCATTGTCACCATAATGTCAATATCCAGGATATAGTGTTCCACTCCGTCAACACTCAACAAAAACGCCACACTTGTATCTTCGTGGTCGGCGCCATCCGCGCCGGAATAGAAAGGGATCTGTAAGAAAAGGACGCGAACCTCGAGTAAGATTAGTTCGGCTCGTAACGACAAAACTATTCCAAACGGCGACGTATTCCCGTGCGATCATGCTTCGCAATGTCACAACTGCGACATTAAGAGGTATATATACACTATAGGGTAGCTGTAACTAAATTTTGTTTATTATTGTTCGTGTTTGAAAACTGCTTTTTGTAATGCGTGCGTTTAATGACTTACAGACAACCGATGCCAGTTTGAATAAAGGTGACTGTTTTGTGTTGTGTGTTGAGCGCGTATTGACCTATATTTTAGTATTTTCGTACAACCGTGTTTTGGCGGACACGTGTGACCGCTTGTACACATTTTGTAAACATACTATGTAGGGTGCTGTGAATTATATTAGAGTTAAGCACCAAAATCGACAAAGTGCCGCAGCCCACACATATCTAAAGAGAATAATATTGTATCAATTAAATTTACTATAAAGCAGAATGTACTGCATAAATATATAGACAACATTATATCGCACCAAGAGGCTATAAATAAATAAGCATTATTTTATACATCTATCATTATTTATTTATACAACTTACATAAGCTCTTCCACCCACACCTTGGATTCCTTATCCATATCGATATTTACTTTTTAACGTTCCGATTATGTGAACGCATGGGCACTGTTCTCGAGCGAAATTCACTAAACGTATACGATTCCGCGATACTGCGTTCGCCTAATTCGTTTGTCTTCAAACATCGGTTGATGTGGCGATTTCGATTGAATTTTACGTATTCACCGCAATGAGGACATAAATACTTTCTCCTAGTTTCTTCGTTGGCCGCGCAACTACGGTAATGATCGGCAATAGTAATTATTGGAAACACTTCACTGCAAAATCGACAGCGGCGGCCACTCTCTGCCCTCATATGTTTTACGATCTATTCGAGGTAATGGGTATGAATCATTGATCATTTAACTATTTAACCTTCGAAAATCAACGCAAAACCTCCAGATAGCAAAGAAACGTTGAAGAAACGTCGTCCTAAAAAACAGAAAACGTTGCTTGGTTAGTTTCGATTACGTTTCAGAAACGCGTTTGCAACGTTAAAATGACCGCTGAAGTTTCTGATCCAACGTTTTGGAAACGTTTCAGAAACCATTTTGAAAACGTTTCTGAAACGATTTTGATCCGTTAACTTGAAACGTTTCTGAGATGTGTAGAAACTGTTTTAAAACGTATCTGAGAGTACTGACCTGACTGAGAATTTTTCCGCCAGGTCGCGATCATCTATTTAGGTTTTTTACTCCTGCAAGCGGTAAGTTTTGCTCGCGGTTGATATATAAGAGCAGTTTGCAAGCTTTCTAATATAATAAATACCGACCGAGTGATTACATAAATTAGCTGTTAGTTTGGATGCGCCGCTCTAAGAGAACACCGCATTTGGCAAAAAATTTATTTATTAATCCACTTGTGAAACGTTTCAGAAACGCTTCAGAAACGTTCACAAAACCTGTTGTTTTCTGTAAACAACAGGTCTATACTAAAACAGTTTCTGAAACGTTTGAAAAATGTGCAAAATACGCCGTACGAAAAGCGAAAAATAAATTTGTTAGGGCATGTTTCAGAAAAGTTTTCGACAAAGTTTTTGGAACGTTTCAGAAACGTTAGATTTGAAACTTCAGCGGACATTTTAACGTTACAGACACGTTTCTGAAACGTAATCGAAAATAATCAAGTAACGTTTTCTGGTTTCTCAGGCGACGTTTCAGAAACGTTTCTAAAACGTTTCTTGTTATCTGGGCAAGAACTAGATGATTTTCCAATAACACCTTGTTTTTGCATTTCAGAAATCATTTTATTAATTTCTGCTTGAAAGTGAAATGGAAGATGAGGAACTGGTTGTTTAATTGGTTGAGGATCAATTCAACTCATGTTCAACAAGAGTGCACCGGGATGCATACACTTGCAGACCGGGCCCGCTCATCGAGCATCGACGGCGAGTCATTGGTGATCACAGGGGAGCTTCAATCAGTTAACGTACGGTTAGTTTCCGCATTCATTGATGTAGATGCTGATTGATTATGATCTTCCTTTTGTTGGTTCTGTTCTTCACTAATTGTAAGAGTACACGGAGAGAAATTTCTAACCTTTTTTACATGAAAACTGATGCGCTAATGGTGGCGCTGCTGTCGTCCGATATTCGCATGAGTACTGGTGCTATTTTCGCACCAATCTTTTGGAAAAACAGCATCGGTCATTCGATGCATTCATGCGAAAAAAGCACGCTCCCTCTTGCGTTTATTTCATCGCATACATACTATTTTAGCCCATCGAAACATTCGATTACCGCATGGCGGCTTTCCATGCTGTTTTAGCTAGAAATTTCTCTCCGTGTAACATCAACGGGAACACTAGTCACTACGCTGCGTCCAGTAAGAACAGCATCAGTAACAGTAGTAGCAACGGCGACGGCGACAGCGGCTTCAGCAGCGGCGCCATCGGCAGCGGGCATCGCTTTAGTCTTCGTCTGTAGTGGCACGTTATTTACTGGTGTTCGCGGTGTTCTCGGTATTTTTCTTTTTCATATCCCGGCTGAACCCCCAAAATGTAACGATCGCGAATAATAAATACCAATACTTTAAAAAAATCCTTAAGAGTTTATTAATCAACGAGGTTAAACATGTATACTAACAAGCTCGGAGATCGACTAACTGAAAAACAGTCGCTATACCTGAATGGAAATAAAAATCGTACGTTTAAATACATTTCAGTAGATTACTGTATCTTCGCGAACGTTTCCTTACGATTCCGTACGATTTAGATACAATTTGGACAAATTGTACATAAACGTACGGAAACGTACGGAATCGTACGAAATCGTACGGCAGCAGATAAAAGTATATACTGCAATGGAGAAACATACGGAAACGTATGGAAACGTGCAGAATCCTACGGCAGTATATACAAATATACAGCAATGTACAGAAAAATGTACCTAAATGTACGCAAACGTACGTAAACGTACGCAAACATACTTGAACATACTAAAAATTAAGAAAATATACGAAATCGTACGACATTCTACGAAAAGCTACACCTGTCCAAAAATTCTCTATATAGCAATTTTTTTTAGTTTCGAATGTATTTGTAGCCGACCGTACGATTGCGTACGATTGCGTACGTTTCCGTACGATTAGGTACGTTATTGCGTGCAACACTGTACGAAATGTCCAAATTGTATCAGTAACGCTCGCAAACGTACGGAATCGTACGGAACCGTACGGAAACGTACACAGATGTACTTACATATACTAACTCTTACAATAATTTACGGGTTTGTATTTCTATTTTTTTCATTCTGGTAGTCGGCAAATTCAGATTGGATATGAAAAAATTAAAGAACTTAGAATGTCAATATATAACAGTATTAGTTCTTACGTAAGTTCCTATGTAATAAATTAATTTTTTCAATGTTCTCTACGAGAAAGCATTGTGCCAAAGCAGTTGGCACCGTTCTAAATTTTTGGACTTTCTGTACTGCTTCTAGTTTCGATATTAACATTTTCCCTCCGCTCTTTAATACCGTCAGCTTGGAATTGCAGAAGAATTACTAAATAAGTAGTGATTGCGGCTGAAATCTAAAATAAAACTTATTATGCCAAAGTAAATAGTAATGCTACTAGCTACTTCAAATGACAGAAACTATGTTTAAAAACTCACTGATGTAAGTAAAGACTCGTCTAGTGAAAATAGATCGAATACTTTGAATTTCACCTCAACATAGAGAAGGTAGTTCAAAAAACGATTAATCTAAAAAATAAAAATGTCAGTTTTTATCGAAAATAATTACTATTAACAGGATTATCTATGGTTAGGAATCTGTCATACCGGCTTCGAACTTTTTTTCACTTCTTGAAAATGAAAATAAATTTTCGAAAAAAATGTCCCCTAATGGCCTCCATAACGTTAGAAAGAATGTCTGATTCCAATTTCAAATTCATTTAGTCAGAACATTACTAGAAAAATAGCTTGAAAATGTTGAAAAATTTGTAAAGTAACATTTTAACCCATTTTTCTCTTAGAGTTCTTACCGGAATAACTTGAATTTGAAGCCAGACATTCATTGCACCATTGCGGAAGAGAATAGAGTGATTTTTTTCGAAAATTTGTTTTGATTGTGAATAAATCAAGAAAATGTCAAAGCCGGTACGGCAGATTTCTAACCATGGATTTTACACCCCGTTAAGGAACTATAAAATACCGACATTACAGTTTTTCTTTTCATTCAATAAATTTTGGGACTAAAAACTAATTTGAACTAGACACATTTTCTAGTATTTAAAGAACGTATCTCCGTGTTAATGATCATGTTAAATAAATAATTGAATTAACAAAAAGAAAAACTGCAATAATCGGTAACCGTGCGTTAGGTGCACAAAACTTACAAATGTTATGACTTCTTCATTATATGAATGATCTAAACAAACATTTAACAGCTTCCCTAATTTTTTACTCTTGTAGAAAAAAATTTAGTATAAATACAATTTGCATTAGTTAAATGTTAAGAGAATTCATAAATGAATAAATTACCTCGAAAATTGCATCTGTAACAGAAGCTGTCATAATAAATAATGGAATTACTTGATAGGACAAATAGCTGCAGCTGTAAATGAATGGGTACCACTGGAATACCCTTTGACCTAAGAAGGTGTTAGCGACAAAATACAATGCTATTACTGTTGTTTGAATGGTGTGGATAGAGCTGAGAAGCATAGGCAGAGAATATAATTTTGACATATCCTGTGATATTTCGGTGAGTGACGTGTACAATTTTCGTATTTGTATCAATTTGTTCATTTTCTGAGCAGAACGCTGCGATTTGTACACCTGAATAGGTAAATTTGAAATTTCCTCAAGACTATAATTGATAATTTTAAACGAATGATATAGATTTCTCACAGTTATACCATACTGAAACATAAATGTGTTGATTATTAAATTTCGCAAGAGAGCGAAGTTATATATAATCCAAATCCGCCAATATGTGGGCAGAAAAATAGAAGATGACGCGATAAGTAATGTATGAGAAAGAAGAAGTATCAGAAGATATAAATTACAACAAAACGACTTTTTTCTCGGTGATATTTCATCTTCGATATTTTCGGTTGATTGGTGACCTAAACTAATTTTATTGAATAAGGCAGTTAAATCATGTTCCCGCAAAGAATAGGTCAATAAAATTGTGACAGCTGTAACGGTTGTGTAAACGTCAGAAATACAATAGACAACTTTTTCGAACTTCAGGATTCCATATTCTCCTTTTGAACGTAACTCCATGAATAAATAAGAAACGTAGATCAGTGCGAAACACATAAATATGTTGTAAATAAATCCACTTTTGGAGAATGTAAATAATAAGTCAAATTTATTTTTATTATTTTTTGATGGCTTCACCGTTAAACTCATTGTTGCGAGTCCAAGCACTTTATAAAAGTAATGAATACATTTCATAACAGCTATGCGGCATTTGATTTTTGTTAACATATTTGATTGTTAATACTGTTACTTTGTTGAAAGATTTCACACTAAATTTGGAGTGCAAGAACTCAAATAAAGAATATGATTGTAATGACGGCAACAGTTCAATTACTATAATTGCATTAATCAATTTGAAAGTCGTTCGTTCCTGCGTCATCAAGATAAATTAAAGTGGTATACAAACATATTATTTCTGTTAAATATTATCAACGTATTTAAAATGTTAAAAAACGTTATCTACGTATAAACTAATTAAAGTGAAGAATCGACTAATACAAAAAGACTAAGCCATTTAAAATTCTGTTTTTTAATTGTTGAAAACTTTAAATTACGAGCACAAGTTTGACATAAATAGGTTGAAAAAACTTTCAGTATCAACATACTTTGAGTAATCAATAGTACATTCTATCGCTCCTTAAGTAATAAAACTGATGCTTAATTAATTAATTATTTTGCAAACTGTCTGCTAATTGGTCTTTAAACCATGCATATTGAATTTTTACCCCTGACAATTAAGTTCAATCAAGGAATACACTTTTAATGAATCAATATAATTCTTAAAGGTACCCTGGTAAAATTGTTGCTGGGTTCCTCGGTGGAATCAGCCTAGATTTTCTCAATATCGCTGAATTCTAGGTAACGATT
>UXGC01002704.1:0-10412 GCA_900480045.1 Eurytoma adleriae
GCCCTACGGCGTATTTTACGTTTGGTTGGAAAGCGATTAAAAAAATGTTTAGACTCTTTTTCGTAACAAAATTATTTAGTTATGTTTTCATTTTTTTACGAAACGCGTTTAAATTGACGTAGTGTAACTGCGAATTTGTTGATGTACTACGCTATAGTTATACATTTTAGTTAGAATTTTGCATGAAAAACTTAATTAGATTTCAGGTAGATATATTCGATGATCTTTTAATTTCACACATACGAAAAAATTTAGAAATTAATTCTACTGTACAAATGTGACGTCATAGCGGCGTAGTATATCTATATAGTGTACAGTCGTGACATTACACGCGCAGATTTTCGAAACGCGATATTAATTTATACTTAGTAAATAAAGTATTAATAAACATTAAATTAAAAAAAATACGTGTCTATACTTTATTTATCTATGTATAACTATCTGATGTAATTAATGAAATTTTTTTTATTTTTTGCCTACAACATCCCAATTATAGTATCACACGAATTATGTAATTCAATTTTGTACCCAAAGAGTTTGTATCCGTTAAATTAAAAAAATAAAAAAAAAAAAAATAAAAATATTACAAAGAAAACTATTGAAATCGAATCCTTTGAAAAGCGAACGTCGCTTATTCGCGCGGAATATTTTCACATTATACAGCCTTTCCCTCCGTCAAGGGATTTCGCTCCGATTGAATGGGAAAATAGCTCGGGGTATTATAATTTTCACTCCTTTCACGAATTTCGCCCTTTTCCCAGGCTCTCTTTTTCCCCGGCTCCTTTGGCGGTGACTCGGCGGCTTCTTCCGCCTATGACGGGGGCAAACGCCGTGCTTTGAAAACATTCGACCTTTCAAGTCTCCGCGGCGGACCTTCCCGAAACCCCGGGCTTTTTGGGAAAAATTCGTGTAGATCTTTGTCACTCGAGATTGTCCGATCTTTATTTTTTTTCCGACTTACCCCCGGAGAGTGACTCCTCGTTTCTATGGGTGTCTCGCCGCTCCCTCAAATTATATGCATTATGCGTCCGTAATGATTGGTTGACTCGTCAGTTTCACGAGGATAGACCGAAAATTTACCGATCGATTAGTTGCGCGATCCAAATGCATTGAGTGATCCATTATTTGAGGAGGTTGAGTCTATGATTGCAGGCTGGCTGGTGCATCCCTCGTTGATTCGTTTAAAACTAAATGGCTGTATTTATAAGTGTTTTTAGGATTAAATTGGAAACTGTTCACGGATAAGATTAAAAATGATGAAGGAAAAATAGACGTCTTGAAGAAATTTCTGAAATTTCGAAAAAGGAAAATGTGGAATTTATTGAATGAGACAACAGGCTTTTTTTATAAACTAATTTATTATTTACATCTGTTTGTGATGGTAATATTAAAATCATCATTGATTATGTTTATTTTATTACTAAAATTTTGGAGTACTTTAAGAAAAGTCATATTAATTTTACTATATCGATCAATTATCAGCACTTGACTATCGGAGCAGCTTCAAAAGTCATCGTCTTAAAAATCATTCAAATAATTTCCATCATCGATTTATTGCTAGTCAATTATGTAATTTATTTCGGAGCAGCTCCAAAATGTTCATCTTACTAAAAAAAAAATGTTTCATAAATATTGTATGTACTACATTGCATTCTGTCATCAATTTATTGGCAGACTACAGTCAATGCTGAAATTTCGGAGCAACTCCAAAAAGTGTTATCTCCTTAAAAAACACTTAATTCGTAAATAGTGTATACCATCGCTTACTATCATCAATTTGTTATTAATCAATTATCAACAGTAGTATTTCGAAACAGATCTAAACAAAATCACCTTAAAAGTGCAGGTTTGATTCTCTTGACAATTTATGACCATTCAATTAAGAACACTATAAACATTTGGAGCAGCTTAAAAAGTATTATTTTTTCAATCTATAATTTTTTCATAAATTTGTTCAATATTGCATTCTACAATTGATTTATTGCCAGTCCACAATCAATGCGGAAATTTCGGAGCAGGTGCAAAAGATGTCACCTCAACAGTAATTTTTGTTTAATTTAATAATTTTATCGTCGATTTATTGCCGGCCGACAGTCACTGCTGTAAGATTCGACGAAGCCAAAAAAATCCCCTCAAAAAGCAATTTTCAGTCAATCTTCGAAACTACCGTGCAATTTCACCCCGCACAATCGTTTTATCCCCAATCAATTATCAACGCTAAAACATCGCGACTCTCTCCAAAGTCACGTCGCCTTAAGAAATCACCCACCTCGTCCACAATGCCTCCCCGTTAAACCATGTAAAAAAGGAAATCGTCGCGTCTCGTCCCATTCTCCACCGGCACAATTACCGGCCACTTAGATCCCCGTACACGTCAATCGCCCCAACACGCATAGCTCCACCTAAAACACCTCAGCGGGCTCCTCTCTCCTCTCTCGACCACCGATCCTGTCCGAACGCGAAAAAACGTCGGCCGTGAGAGAAAAAAAAGGTCCCTCCGCCCGAAGAAAGGAAAGCCTCGGAGCAAAGGGAAAAGCGTTGCACGTGCACGTGCTAACCGGTCGCATCAATTAAAAGCCCCCGCGGCGCATACCTGAGCGCCCACTCCCGCAACAATGCAGCATCCCCGGCGCGGGGAATGCACTTTGCGCGCGGAAAAGAGGCCCGGGGATCGGGGCAAGTTCTCTCTCTCTCGGGGGTAAATAAGGCGCGAACTACGCGTCCATCTCGCCTTTCGGGGGCGGCTCGATGACGAGGGGGAGGGGGAGAACAGGTCCGGACGGGCCCCGGCATACAAAGGCCTGAATGGGGGCAGCTGAAGGCGGCCGTAGGTTCCCAAGCTCGCTCGGCTCCCACGAGTTCCCAGGGCGTCTTGGCATCTGGAAAGGAGTCGGGGGTGGCAGCTGCAGCTGCCGCGCGCTCGTCCCTCTCTGTGTTAGCGCGCCGGTGTGTACACGGCGAGTCGAGACTCGCACGGGTATGGAGGGGCCGGGTAGTGGGGAGCGCAGCGGCGGCGGGGGTGCGAGGCCCTATAAAACGCCCGGCGGCCGCTGCCAGAGCGGTACTACTCGCTCGTCTCTCAGACAGCTCGCATCGTGCACTCTACTCGTGCTTCGATACTCTCAGTCCACTTGTGAATCTCACGTGTCTCTTCTCACTCGTCAACACGTGATCTTATATATCTGCATAAAGATATATATACACCTGCGTATATACACGTATAATCGGTGTATATTCAACTGGACGTGTCGCGAGTGCATCAGTGCGCAAGTTCCGCTCGTTGAGTAAACGCCGGAGCCAGCCCAGTGCGACACACCACCACCACGTCGTCCTATCGATTTTGCCAGCGAGCCCACGCAGCTCGTGCTAACTCGCCTCAAGCGCCAGGAGAAAGCAACCGGCCCAGCATCATGATGATCGCCAAGGCACTCAGCAAGTCCGGCAGGAGAATCCTTAAGGTAGGCATCGAACTCCTCTTTGGAAAACGAAAAAAAAAGACCCCCCCCCTCCCTCCTTTCACTGCGCCCTCACCGTGGAGAATCGAGAGAAAAAAAATCACCTCGACTTGGCTTCGATCTCCTCCCCCTCGTTCCTTTCATCCCCGGTGGCTGAAGCTACTATTTTTCCCCTCAACGAATAAAAAAAGATATTTCACTTTGAACACGAAACTTACGGATTTCTTCCTTTTTGATTACAGGCTTTGATGAAATTCTCAAAGGCTCGCATCGCCAAGAAGCTGGAGGCTCAGCAGCAGTGGCAGCAACAGGCCAACAACTGGCAGTGGCAATTGGCCGAGGAGGAGGCCAGCCAGGACGCCAAGAGCGTCGACACTTACCTCACCTACGTGCCGGAGGAGTACAGCGGGGTGTGCTGCTGCTGCCACTGCGACGAGCGCGACGAGAATCAGCGCAACGAGAACCTCGAGAACGAGATGATGTGCTAATTTGACATCGTCAACATCAACATCATCGAGATTCGATTCAACGTCGTCGATAAGATTCAACGTGATATATAAGAATCAACTTGATCGAGGAAATTCGACATCGTCAACATCAACTTCATCGAGATTCAACATCGTCAACATCAACATCATCGAGATTCAACATCGTCGATAAGATTCATCGTGATGGATAAGAAACGACTTGATCGAGGAGATTCGACATCGTCGATGGGGTACAACATCATTGACGAGAGTCAACATCAACATCATTTATTCCGAAAGATCTCAGCATCGTCACCGGCCAGGAGGGGCAGATCGCCAATTCGCCCTGGACACCTGCACCGGGGTCAACTCGACCGCGTCCACGTTGTGATATGGCAGTTATATGGATAAGCGAGGAGCCGGCGGAGTGGACGCCGGGGCTCGACTCGATACCTGTGTTATAGATACCGCCCTAGCGGGCGCTTCCTAGCATCATCAATGTCTTCCTTTAGGCTTAAGTTCGTTGTAGGCTCTATAGCGTTTTTTTAAAAAGTGTAGCGCGTTTCTTTTATTATCTCCTCTCATTACGTTGATTATGTTTTTGTTAAGCTGTACGCGTTCAATCTGTGCGCGGAATTATTGTGAATCGCTCCGTTTTTTCTTTTCCTCGCTTCTTTGGAGTTCATCGCTTGTAACGTAGGTGAGCGCACTGTGAGGCAACACCAAAATGTAACGGCTATAGTACAAAAAATACACGATTTCGTTAGGTACAGTTGAACAAGTAGGCAAGATGTGATTTTAGGTAGTTTATTTTAGTATTCTTCTTTCGCTGAGTTAGGCCTCCCCCGCCAGTAATATTGTCGCGACTACGACGCGCGGTGATGGATACACCGTCGTGTGCGAATGTATTTTATAGATCGGTAGAAAAAATGCGATACCGAGGCGAAGTATTAAATGTAAAAAAAGAAAGCATACGACTGTTGAAGATTAGCGTAAATAAAAAGTGATAGATTTGTTGTACAGTACTAAAGATTTATGTGTACATGGTAATATTTACAGATCCAAAAATGTAAATATTCACTATCACTCAATGTCTGTGATATTATGTAATTATAGCACCTGAAGTTATAGTAATAAATCAAATTTATTTATAATTAAATCATATTTTTTATCATTTTACCAAACCTTCATTCAACCTTAATTATATATCTACTATTTTCAAACTAATGCATGCAAAAAATATTTAAATACTAAAAATAATTGGATCAATAACATTAGATTGCTTATTATTATTTATTTTCATTTCACTTGTTAATTAAATTGAATTTATTTCTCTTAATCTTCTTTTTTCATTGGTTAATATTTTTAATATAATATGCATTTTTTATTGGATAATTTATTGATTTTTTTAATGATGCAGAAAAAAAACACAAAAGAGAGTAAACATATTCATCGTCGAACACGTGGTGCATACTTTTCAAAACGTGTTTGTTATGATAAAAGCTTACTAAAGCAGGATTAAAATTTAAAAAGAAAAAAATTCATTCAAAACCACAGGACATAAAAGAAACAAAATTCAAAATTTACACGCATTTTCCCCTTTTCTCTCACCAACTGATTGTTACTTTTTGCGCTCATTAAAAAAAAAAACAATTATTGTTTCGCAAAATAAAGAAAGCCACGAGCCCCGCGCCTGCATATTCATAAAAGCAATTAAAAGGTCGCCAATTTTTCGAGTATTATGTAAATGAGAAAAAAAGGGGAAATAAGTGAAACGCGGCTGAAGAGTAAAGGAACAGCCGCCGGCTCGTTATATTAGCATACGGCTGCGCTGATTGCACGTACGTACGGCCGGTTTACTTCTATGGAACAATTGATTTTCCGTGGTTTTGTAAAAATTGATGATTTTAACGAGTCATTCATTTTTTTTAATGACGTGCAGAATTAAAACTTTTAAATTTACTGTTTTTAAAGCGATGTATTATATATTTTTTCAAAACACGTTTTTTTTATTTAATTATTTGATTATTGTACATACTATAAAGTCTTTATTAAAAAGAAAAATACAAAACTAATAATAATAATCGATCGAAATTATTTAAATCCTATAGTTATTGTTTATTAAAAAATTAGTCATTAATTACGAATTGATTATTTAGTAATTATTAAAATTGTACTTTTAAAGATGGTAGGTGAAGGATAGAAAGGGATGAAAGAAACAGTAACAGAGTGTAACAAATAATTTTAAAATTTTTTTATTTCATTTTTTTCTTCTTTCATTTGAAAAATTGCATTGCAAAAATAATATCGTTCATTTCTCACTTATTGTCCGTTTAACAAACACGCATAAGAACAGACACTCGAAGACATTAAGTACACATAACTCCGCGTTGAAAAACTCACGTAGAAAATTTAGCGCAGGTATCTGGAAATATTTGGTACGACAAAAAGTAAAAAAAAATCCTCTCTCTGCAAAAGAAAGCCCACTTCCTCGTTGTTTCTCTTTTTTTTTTAAATTATCCTCCGACAATGACTCCACCTCTTAAATATACGTTCAAGATAATTTATTTACAAAAAAAAAAAAAAATTTATGCATCTCTATTATTTACACTATACAAATACTTTTGGGCATAGCCGAGGTAAATAAATAGTTTTGTATATCACTCTTATAAGGTACTAGTATGACTATGTTGTGCTATCACAACCGGAAATATCATTCCCATTTGAAATGTTATTGGTAGCTATTCTATATTTGGTTCGACGATTCGATTCTATTTTTTTTATTTTTCGATTCGATCGTTTATTTCGGCTCCGATTTGTTCGTTCATTTGGTAGGTATAGTTCGTTTCTCTTTCTTTCTTTGCTGAATGGCACTGAACGGCGCTAGCGACGAGCAGACAAAAGTTTCTTTCTTTTTTTTCTCACTTTTCTCGCGACTTATTCGAAACATTGTAAATCCTGGTAGAAATTGAAAATTAATTTAAATAACGAAATGGCCAAAGTAAGGTGCCATAGTTTTTCTTTTGCGATGAAACGCTTTTTTGGATATTTAATATTGTACTCTTGAAAAAAATATTTAGTCATATAAAAAAGGAAATTAATAGAAACTTCTGAGATTCATTGCTATTCATTCCGAAAACTTAAAATTAAAAAACGACGTAACGTTCATTAGACGTTTAATAAACGTTTCTACATTTTGGTTAAAAAAGCTTCATTTTTATCTAAAATACTTAATTTTTCCTTTGTAACTAATATTTAGTTACAAACTTTTCATTCAAAAAAGCGTCTCGTATACATATATTAAAAAAAAAAGCCATTAAACGAAGGCCATAGTAACCAACATTCCTCCCGTGTAAAACGTCCCAATTTCCACCAGGTACAATGAATCTTCGCGTTTAAAATAAGAAACACAATTTTCTCCCTTCACGGAACAGTTTCCTAGATCCTAGATCCCTCCGCTTTCCCACCGGCAGATAACGAGCCGAACGGAAAAGGCAAGAAAGCGAATAAAGCGTGACGGGACCGAGAGGAAAGGAAACACGAGCCCCTCCCTCTCCTCGCAGTGGGAAGTCCCTCAAGTGTCCGCCGAAATCTCGAAAAATCCCTCGAAGTAGAACGCAGAGGTCCAGAGACGCCGGCACTAATCGCGCAGTTAAACATCTCCCCCTCCTCCCTTATCTTCCGCATCACCGCTTTTTCTCGTCTCGCCGATGGAAGCCTCAAAGAACAACAGAAAAAAAGGCGCAATGTCTCGTCTTCTTTTTCCGATAATCTGTAAACGGAAAAAAATGCGCAGTCTTTTCTTCTTTTTCTTCCCGCCAAATCACGAAACTCTAAAAACATATGCAAACTCTTCTTCTTCTTCTTTTTTCCGTCAAATTACAAAACAGAAAAAAAGCGCAAACGTGTCTTCTTCTTTCTTTCCGTTAAATTATCAAACAGAAAGAAATGCGCAAGTTTCTTCTTTTTTCCGGCAAATTACGAAACAAGAAAACGAAACGAAAGAAAATGTGCAGTTTCTTCTTCTTCTTCTTCTTGCTAAACAGAAAAATAAAATGCGCAAAGTCTCTTTTTCTTCCTTTTTTTCAAACATAAAAAAGTATCTTCTTCTTTTTCCACCAAATCACGAAATAGAAAGAAAATGCGCAGTTTCTTTTTCTTCTTCTTCTTCATTTACTTCTTCTCGCTAGACAGAAAAATAAAATACGCAAAGTCTCTTTTTCTTCCTTTTTTTTCGTCAAATCACCAAACATAAAAAAGTATCTTCTCCTTTTTCCCGCCAAATCACGAGATAGAAAGAAAACGCGCAGTTTCTTCTTCTTCTTGTTCTTCTTCTTCTCGCTAGACAGAAAAATAAAACGCGCAAAGTTTCTTTTTCTTCCTTTTTTCCGTCAAATCACCAAACATAAAAAAGTATCTTCTTCTTTTTTCCGCCAAATCGCGAAATAGAAAGAAAACACGCAGTTTCTTCTTTTCCTTCTTCTTCATCTCGTTTTTCCCACTAAACAGAAAAACAAAACGCGCAAAGTCTCTCCTACAACCCCCGCCGTACAAAAAGGCCAAAAAAGACCTCGTCATCGCTCAGTACGCGAGCTCAGCCCCCCACGGCCTGTAGGGTTTTCCGTGCTGCTGCTGGGCGTACTGCACGGGGTACTGTCCAGGCCCGGGGTACTGGCCGGGTGGCCAGGCGAGCGCCGCCGGCGTCGGCGCCGACTGCGCCTGCACTTGCAGACTGGAGGAGGAGGGCTGCTCGTAGCCGGCGGGCTGCCCCGTGGGCGGCTGTCCGGTGGGTGGCTGACCAGTGGTCACCTGGGGCTGCTCGCGGTGGAAGCTCTGCAGGTGGGAGAGGAGCCGCAGGCGCAGGGGGTCCCGCTCGTCCAGGCCCTCCATCGTCACCAGGTAGCGGCCCACCTCCGCCACGCACTCCCCCCAGCCCACCGCGTGGTAGTCCATCGCCAGCTTCGTGCTGTCGTAGCCGTCGGCGCCTGAAATCATGAGAGAAGAGAGCTCGGTTAGGTCAAGTGCTTTTTCGCTTATCTGTGGTATGTGTTTTCTTAGGTTCCTGGGGAAGTGGTTTTAGAGGGTCTTGTGAGGAATTTTCGTATTTTTTTTGGAGAGGGAAAGAGGATAGGGTGGTTATATAGACTTTGTAAAGTTGGGGTGAAATTTCACTAAAATAAACGAACCGCCTAAAGATGGATTAGTGGAAAACTACAAAAATTAGTGGGAATTGTTTCACTAATCACTAAATTGTGAAGCTATTTTCATTAATTTTTAGTAAAATTTCACTAATTGTAGTGACTTTTTATTCAGTTGTATAAGGTTGAATAGTCTCTTTTTACTATTTAACATTATATTGTAAAGTGAAAGATTTTTTTCATGAAGACTATACTCATTTATTATATGAAATGAAATATTTCAAATTATTCAAATTATGGAAATCCTGTTTAAACATTGCACACCAAATTTGACAAAAAACATATTGATTTCATTGAAATATTTTTTAATTCACTATCCAGTTTCTCTTTTAAAGATATATAACGAATCATGATTGTAATTAATGTGATGTTTAATTTGTTATTAGTCACTTTGATAAAATATTAAATTTTTAAATTTGCAGTGCCTAAATAAATGAAAGAATTGCATAACTTCATTCATCATACTAATTTCAGCTTCAGTAATTACCTCTCCTCAGTAATTGGAGCGTCGGCAATTATTGAATTTGCGAGATTACGTTCAAACATTTGTCGAGAGATTAAGTAATTACTCTCATTCGTCATCTTTTTACTAATTGTCTTGTAAATTAGCGAATTTCTGAGTTATAGTAGACAAATATATTACTAAATTAAGTGCTTTTTAAAGTGTGCATCTCTGAAAAATTTTTTCCCACCGCAGCAACTTAAAATTCAGTGCAAGTATAGTTGCACCGTCATTAATTTCAAATTCAAGATCAGATAATAGCTTCTTCCTCAAAAAGAGAAAACAAAAAGAAGACCCCGTCGTCACGTGTTTCCTCAAACCTCATTTCCAATTCGCTGCGCGCGTTTGTACCTGTGCCCGTCGCATCCCGTGACCCGACTGGTATCACACTGACCATTTCCACTTGAATCTAATCTCGCATTCCTCATCTCCTGGAACCTCACTGATGATCGCCGATAGGCTCATCTAAGCACCTCGAGGATAGAGATAAGATTTTTCGGTAAAATTGGCGAGGCAAATCAGTATAAAAATCGTGAATCTCCTCTTTTAATAAACTTTGCAAGAAAAAAATCCATTAAAAATTACGAAAAGTACAAATACCGTTATTGAAACTTTAGTAAAAGTTACCAGATCAAATTGTGATGAGCATAGTTCTTTTAGTACATTTTACGATAAACAATTTTTCGTTTTTTATATTAACAAATTTTGAGATCCCCTGGTAAAAAATTGACCATATTCTGGGCAGAATTTCTGGTCAATAAATGTTAAAATGACGTATATCTAAAAATGT
>UXGC01002705.1:0-10409 GCA_900480045.1 Eurytoma adleriae
GGAACGATTCTGAATCATTCGAAATGAATAAAAAACATTGTCCCTGGCAACATTACATTTTTTATGGAACTTAGAATTTTAACGCCTGTGGGACTTAGCCAAATTTCGTCAGATCCGATTTTGGCATCATATCTTACGTAAGAAATTACGTAAGATTTTACGTAACATTTTTCAACAGGGAAGACCAACCACAGTACCTTGTGTATGTGGTACCCTATAATCTAGGGACATTTAAAATATTCACAAGCAACTTATCAAAACATAAACAAAATTTTTTTCAAATTTCAAAAATGATATGTCCCATACCCCCACTAATACATAATTGACTTCTGTGATCTTTTTATGTATTGAATGTATAATTTTTTAAAAATATTAATTCTATCAAAAAAATACGCATATTTTGTGCAAGTAATTCAATTTTCTTAAAATTAATTATTTGATAATTTCGTCTGGTCAATCTTTATAACATAATTTCTTAACCAGTAAAATGAACCCTTATACACTAAAAGAAAGTGAAAAATTAAAAAAATTCATGACTTTGAAGAACTCTTTCTTTGTCGAATGATATATTTCTTTATTGATATATAATTTTTTATTTTTATTTTTTTCAGTTTGTATAAAATATATATTTTAAATATATATTTTACTCACATAATCAAATGCTAGCTAAGCTTTTTTTCATGATATGCATTGCATATTACTTTTATTATGTTTATTATTAAATCCATTTTTATGAAATGTTTTCTGAATATTATTAAACAACAATTCACGTTATAAAACACTGAGATATTTTCATACATATATTGGCATTGATAAAGTTATACATATAACTAGATCCCTGGTGCAAATGGTTTTTCTTAAAAAATATTCAAGAGTTTCAAAATACCTTAAAAGCATCACACTCACATTTAAACACTAAAACATTTTTCAACAAAATAAATTTTTGCAATTTCAGTGAGTTCATTTCTTACAAAAGACAAGTTTTCAATAAAAAAAGTATTTTTAAATATGAATAATCATTTTAAACAAAAGAAACATTTGTGCAAATAAATTTGCACAAGGAAAGCAATTTATTACCACTGCTGAAAAAAATTAAATAATTATTATGTAATTATTGTATCAAATGATTATCATATGAATGTCATAGGATGATCATATCTTCTTAAGATTTTTAAAAAAGTATAAATCGCACGCGCGCAGGCGCGCGCTAAAATTTCCGTTGTTATAATATAAAAAAATTTGTAGAAATTTTTAATGCGTCATTTGCAAAAATTCATAACATTTTTGGGCTTAAAAATTTTGCAAGAAATCCTGTTCTAAATGTAAGAAAATATTGTTCGAAACCTTGTAAGCAAATCTTTTAAGAATTGTTGCAGGAAATCCTACATATGATCTTGCTTGGATTGTGTGTTTAATACCTCAGTTCTATGCTGCTCGAAATCTTGCAAGAAATCCTGCTTGCAATCTTGCAAGAAATCCTGTTTGAAATCTTGCAAGAAATCCTGATTGTAATGTTGAAAAAAATCCTACTTGAAATGTAGCAAAAAATTCGGTTCGAAATCTTGCAAGAAATTCTTAATGAAATCTTTGAAAAAGTCCTGCAAGAAATTTAATGTATCGGGAAATCTTGCAGGAAATATTGCAAGAAATCCTTCAAGAAATCCTGCTCCAAATCTTGCAAGAAATCTTGTTCGAAATCTATCCAGAAATCTTTCAAATCTTGCAGATAATCCTGCTCCAAATAATGCGAGAAATCCTGCTCGAAATCTTGTAAGAAATCCTGCTTGAAATCGTGCAAGAAATCCTGCACGGAAACTTGGAAGAATATCTTGCTTGAAATGTTGTAAGAAAATGTTGCAAAAAATCTTGCAGGAAAGTCTGCATGTGATCTTGCTGGTACTTTAATTAGTAGGTCAGTATCTATATGCTGCAATAAATCTCGTAGGGAATCCAATAAGAAATCTTTCGGGAAATCCATCTCGAAATCTTGTTAAAAATTTTGCTAGAAATCTTAGAAGAAATCCTTTTCGCAAAATTGCAAGAAGAAGCAAAATCCCAAGTACCTTAATAAGTCAGTAAAATCCTGCTTGAAATTAAATGTACGTGTTTAATTAATGACATCAAAATTCAAAATATATTTTAGAAATTACATTTTAATTTGTGAATACTAAAATTTCATTGATGTTGTGTTTTATTTAATATGAATTTTTGTTAAGGAATTTCTTAATAAAATAAATTTATTATTTTTTTTATAACCTCAACATATAAGAATATTACATGAATTACGATCTATATTAACACTTAGCAAAATACGTATATTTTTTATGAAAGAATATTATTTATGTAAATTAATAAGATAAAATAATGATACTCTCACGATTTATATCTTTTGCGTAAAATAGAAATGTAGTCGCACGCACAGCTCTCGTTTAATTTTTATATGGTATTTTAAAATTTTAGTCGGATGTTACGTATATGCGTAAGCGCGGAACCACATACAGAGTATAAGGCTCGCCCTTACTCACACAAATTTTTTGACTTTCATTTTTATTAAAGTCGAGTCCGGCCGAAAGTCCGTCCCGCGGGCCCGTCCGTCCGCCGTGGTCAATCGGTTGCTCCTGTTGAACCGGATTCGGGATGGCAATAGGGTTCAAATTTTGGATGCAAGTTATGTAAATTTTGGTATTTTATTTAAACGAGAAAATCTAGCGCGCATCGCGCGCACAATAACTTTTCTCTTATACTTTTTCATAAATTTCTGAAAAATTCTTATTTATCAAAAATTTTTTTTATTCCAGAATGACAGTAATTTTTTTTTAATTTACATTCAAAACATATTAGATTAAATGACAGGTTTTTTTTTCTTTTCATTTTTTGAGGTTAGAAACTAAATCAGGATTTATTAACGAAGTTATTTAATATATCTGTAAATTTACAGTACAATTAGAAATTTGAAAAACTATATTTAAAACATTATTTTGTGCTCTATATACAATTCTCTTAAAATAAAAAATTAAAGTAAATATAAAATTAAAATCAAAATAGTTTGAATGTTGGCGCCATCCAAAATGGTCGTCGACCATTACCCAATCAAATCGCTCGGCCGTAATCAACAGCGGACCAATCACGAGTTTTTAGGCTTCACAACAAAACCCATTACTTTTTTAAGATAGGAATCTCCTTGAAATTCACATGAACATCAAATGATTTTCATATGATTAATCCAGGCTGGAGCAAGATTTTTTTTCTTTTTTTTTGATCTCAGAAAAAGTACGGCGAAAAGTCTAGCACATACAGCTTGACTTTTAGCGAGACTTAATAAAAATTAAAAAAGTCTTGGAAAAGTACTGCAAAAAGTCTAGTATTATTTGCCGGGCTTTTAGCCAGACTTAATCAAAACAGGAAAGTCTTGGAAAAAGTACAGCAAAAAGTCTAGCATTATTTGCAAGACATTTTGATAGACATTTTCCCAGACTTAAATTGATTATTACGTCTGGCATAAAGTACGGGATAGTCTCCATAGCAGACTTTGGCCAGACTTTTGCTGCCAGACTATTGCCAGACTTTAGCCAGAATAAAGTTTTTACACGGGCTTGCCCTTTTAAGAGCATTAATTTCACATTGTAGAGGAATAACAATTCTAATTACTTTGAACAGAGATATTAATTATGCAATAAAATTTAATAAATATAATATGTAATAAAATGGTAATCCGAAAATTGTTAAGAAGTAATTTTTACAATCATATTAACCGACCGAGCGTTAGCCATCTTTTTTTCTCTTGATTTCGATAACATCCATTTTTTCAAGATATTTCTAGATACGCGGATATCATTTAAATTTAAATTGGAATTTATGGTCTAAAATAGGTATAAATAATAAGTGCATAGGCATAATTATATTATATTATAAATGTTACATTTATTTTATACCATTACTACTCGCCGTCACGTGATAACAATAAATTCACAATACACCGAAATTATAAATAGAAATAATTACAAAGAATAAATGAGAAATAGATCTACAGTTTTTATTTCAATTAAATTCACGCAATATATATAATATTTATTATACACTAACAATAAGACGACTAAAACCTTCTTAAAAACAGTTTTAGTACGTTTTTTTTCGGATGTTATGTTAACAAGGTATTAACCGAGCGAGCGTTAGCGAGCGAGGTACGTCGATAGTCACAAATTAAAATTTAATTTCTAAAATATATTTTGAATTTTTAAGTCATTAATTAAACACGTACATGTAATTTGAAGCAGAATTGTGCTGACTTATGAAACACACAATCCAAGCAAGAGCAGATGCAGGATACCCAGCAAAATTTAGATTTTCTTGCAAGTTTGCCGAAAAGGATTTCTTGCAAGATTTGGAGCAACAGTTCTTACAAGTTTACAACCACGAATTCTCGACTTATTTGGAGCAGGATTATCTGCAAGATTTGCAAGATTTCTTGCAAGATTTGGAGTAGGATTTCTTACAAGTTTTCTTGCAAGATTTCCTGCAAGATTTTCCCATAGATTAAATTTCTTGCAGGACTTTTAAAAAAAAGATTTCTTGAAGGATTTCTTGCACGATTTCGAGCAAGATTATCTGCGAGATTTGCAAGATTTGTGGATAGATTTCAAGCAAGATTTCTTGCAAGATTTGGAGCAGGATTTCTTGCAAGATTTGGAGCAGGATTTCTTGCAAGATTTGGAGCAGGATTTCTTGCCAGATTTGGAGCAGGATTTCTTGCTAGATTTGAAGCAGGATTTCTTGCAAGATTTCCCGATAGATTAAATTTCTTACAGGATTTCTTACAAGATTTCTTGATGGATTTCTTGCAAGATTTCGAGCAGGATTTCTTGCTTGATTTCAAGCGGGATTTCTTGCAAAGTTTCAAGCAGCATACAACTGAGCTATTAAACACACAATCCAAGCAAGATCATATGTAGGATTGCATGCAACAATTCTTAAAAGATTTCCTTACAAGATTTTGAACAAGATTTTCTTATAATATTTTGAGTAGGATTTCTTGCAAAATGTTTAAGAGCGCGATGTACTGAATTTTTTTTGTAATGACGGATTAAAAATTTATAAAAAATTTTCGTGTATTATAACAACGGAAATTTTAGCGCGCGCTTGCGCGCGTGCGATTTCTAGTCTCTTATTGTTTTTAAAAGAACAATAAATTGCTTTATATCGTACAATTTTTTATTATAACTCAAAATTTCATTTTTTATTGCAGTAATTTCAGATATAGCCTCAGATTACGCTAAGGTGAGATGATTAGACAGAGCATAATAGACTGGTCCGGTTTTTCTAAATTAAGAGACGAACAAAATGTTATACGAGCAGCTGAATGCAATACTTGCAAAAAGTTAATACAATCTGTATCGCAGAAGCGTTTGCAAATTCATAGGTACAACTAAAATTGTATTTAATTAATGATAATATGTTTGAAATAACATTATCATTTATGTGTTTAGAAATTGCTGTAAAAGACTGGATACCAATCGTGAGACCATTCATGCTCCAAATGAATGTGAGGATAGGGAGGTATATATGCATAATTTTATAATTTTTTCATAAAATTAATTTGTATCATCTTGCCCGTTCACATCGCAATTATAATAATTTTATTATTTTGTAATTACTATCATTTCATAACAAACGTTCAATTGTAAAATAACAATAAAAAATAGAAGACCCCCCAGGATCTTTATACATTGAAAACTAAATTTCAATTTATTTTTCTGTAATTTTGTAAAGTAATAGTTTGCAGTACACCAATTCTTTCTTATAAACTTCCTTTAACCCAGGTAAAAACCGTCACGAGTTTTTGACGATCAATTAAGTAATAATTCCGAACTCGTGAATTTGTGCTGATCGATTTGGCTAAAAACTCCGTCCATTTCGTTGAACAACTGTAATTGTTCGTTACAGTTACAGCTGAGCTCAGTTCTGAGCTGACATTTATTATTTAAATATCACGGCCTCATTTCTGAGCGCATTTCTGAGCTCCAAACTGAGCTCATTTCTGAGCTTAGTTCTGAGCTCAATTCTAAGCTCAGTTGTGAACTCAGTTCGGAGCTCAGATTTATTAATATTATTTATTAATTCTTTATTATGAAATATCTCGAAAACGGCTGCAGATAGAGAAAAACGGAGTGAATTTTGATATCACTACAGATAAAAATTAAGATAAATCTAACCGGTTCATATTTGCTAAGGACTGTTTTGGCCGTTAAATTTATAATAAATAAATAATATAACAAAAACCGCTGCCAATTCATTGGCATGAGGCTTCCTCTAATAGAATTTGTTATAACCTTTCGTTAAATGTATAGCTTTTTACATATTAATTATATTAATAATAATATTTAATGCAAATTAGCCATCCAATTAAAACAATGTAGAACTTTTGTTTTAGCATACCGGGCATCAGTCTACATAATATAAGAGACTCGTTTGAATAAACTCTTAGAAAAATAATATATTACGTTATATGCTTAAAATTGGTTCCATCGAAAAGCCTATTATATAATATATTGTAGATAGCTTATTGCTCGTTCGCAAGAAACTTCCATGAAAGTTGCTATTTTATAATTACAATAATAAACTAGAAATAATTAAAACATTATTAAATAAATCAATTTAAATTGTCGACTACAATAAAATGGAACATTTTCAAATTATTTTTTCTCTTACTAAAACCAAAGGTTCCATTTTGGACTGTTGTATTTTAAATAATCATAACAATAAATAAAAATTTAAAAAATAAATATTTTAAATAGCAATACTAAATACATCTCATTATGACACGTTAACATAATTTTTTCGTGAAGTTATCATGTTTAATTTTGGAGATATGTGCTATTGAAAAAAATAGCATTTTTTAATTTATCCTTAAGGAGGTTGGCTAGATCATTTGCGGGGCAGGCGGTGAAGGGGGTCTGCCTATGCTTATACACGGGAGCTCAGTCGCAGTACCAACTTTAGATAACAAAATTTTCAGTTCTTGTAGCGTCAGTTTTTGTAGCGATTACAATTTAATTTATAAGAAAAATATGATACAATGTACTTTTATAGTGTTTTATGCGAAAAAGGTTTATGTTCATGAGAATATAAATCTATTTTAACTAATTAAAAATGTATGAAAATTTGAAACGAAATCAGGCAACGTTGCACTATACTCCACTGAGACTCGACTACATGCGCATGCGTCATCTCTCCGTGACGCGAGAGTCGGGAACTCGGGACGTGTGTTGCGGGTCAGCCGGTGTTTTGTCGGCAGACAAGCACATATACCCGTTTTACAGCGTTGCCACTTTTCGTCGCGCCAATACAATTTTTCCCAAATAATGACTAAAATTTTTTTTCTTACATTCATTGTACAAAAAACTACGTTGTAAATATGTGTTTTTATTGCTTCATATTATTCAGCAATATTTAAATTTTATATAAAAACTTTCATTTTAGCGATCTTATCTTTTTCAACAGCAATATTAAGTTGTGAATAAAAAATTTACGCCTTCTCCCATAAGCGCCCGTGTATAAGAGCGGTATTTTGACATTGATTTTTTCGAAAACTATATTGACAATCGTTTTAAAAATTTAACAATGTTATTTTTACATATTTAGGATTAAGTTAAAATAGTTTTTAGAAGTTTCTTATCATTTTGGATTCGCTAGCCAACCTCCTTAATATTTTCGCATGCAATGAGCCTTACGTATAGAAAAATATAGGGATCTAAATCCTATCACTGAGCTCAGAAGTAAGGTCGGAACTGAGCTCAGAAGTAAGCTCAGAAATGAGCTCAGAACTGAGCTCAGAAATGAGGGCGTGATATTGAAATAATAAATCTGAGCTCAGAACTGAGCTCAGAACGGAGCTATGAAATCCGGCCAAAACCGGAGCTCAGTTCTGAGCTGGCTTTTTTAATCAGGGGACTACTTCGAGTCGTCAATTTTTTACCAGGGAAGTTGGCAGGATAATATGAAGAAATCATAACTATTATTTATAGATAATTTACGGCAAATTGTCTATAATTTATCCATAAAAGAATTAATTTTGCTGCACTTTTTGTATAGAAAGTAGTATTTTTCGATAGGGGTAACTGCACCAGTAAATGAACGGTCAGGGAAATTGACATTTATAACATTTGATTTTAAAATTAAAAACGTAAGTTATTGGATTAAATTCATTCCCGATAGAATTCTAAATACTCAAACTTGATATTGTCAATATTTTTTTAAATTTAGATACAGTAGTTAATTTAAAAAATAATAAAGTATAAAAATAACCATGAAAATCCAGTGAATGAACATGCTGTTCCAGTAAGTGAACACTGTTGTGAGCCAGTGAATGAACGTTGAACGAATACAAGTTCTAACCTCAAAACTTACGTTCATTTACTGGAACACGGAATGTGAAACCGTTCCAGTATTGAAATTTGCATTAATTAAACAAAAAGAAATTATTTATGTATAATTAATATCAAAACTTAAACCTTAAATCATTAAGTTTCAGTAGGTGTACTTGTTATTTGCAGACTTTGCATTTATTATCTTAAAAAAAAAATACCTTACTAACGAGGGTCAAGTAGACGCTTGCGGAATCCCATATATTACGCTGTAAGTGTACGACTGGTCGTGATTAATATTTTTTTTAAACTCTTATGCACTGTTATCTAATATGTCATATATAAAATAAAATAACGAATCTTATGGGATTTAGAAAATATAATTACTGAAAGAGCATCGAATTGACAGAACTTATTATATTCCATTTTTTTGAAGGTGTTCATTCACTGGTGCCTGTTCAGACACTGGTGCAGTTACCCTACAAGTGCGTAAAAGTTGATTTGTTTCGCTCGGGCGATACTCACCCACTCGCGAGAATTAATTTACGTACGCGTATTCAACGATATTTTATGCAACGACAGCGTAAAGTGCTGATACAGTTGACATATAATTGAGATTTAAAACTGATAAAATTCTCAATTCTTAACTTTAAACTACTTAAAGCATGTGGTTCTTTGTATATATCATTATATTGTTATATTTTCTCATATTTTTTCATAACTTAATAATTTAAATAAGTTAAGAAGAACTTAGAAAAGTTAAACCTAAATAACTTATCCTTAAATAAGAAACAATTATAATAATTAAAAAATTTGTTATTCATTATTTACATTACGCACGCATAGAATAAGTTGTTTAGTTGTAAAATATATACAATTCCCGAGCTCAGAAGATGCACGTGTTGAAAAGCAATCATTTATTGTTTGTTTTCTTGTACTATCGCAGTTGATAATTTTTTATGGAATTAATTGATGATAATTAGTGAAAAATTCTCCACCAAAGGGTTTCCTTATTTGCTTATTTAACAATGGTACCTTCCTATCGCGATATCATGCACGTTGTATTTTTGAAATAAAAATTGCGGCAAAATAAATACTTTTTCACCACACGCTCGCCGAAATTCCAATTTCCCTCCCGGCGCCCCATCGGGAGTTTGTACTTTCGGCTCGCTATTGGTGAAAAATAGTATACATACCTAGCCCTCTATAATAAGAAAGCCTCAGATCACATGTTTGTCGACCACGGCTTCGCCTCGTCAGGCGGTTATTATACAGGGCTAGGTACGTAATATACTATTTTAACACGCCGTGTGTAAAACACTTCCTTTTGGGCCATTTGTGAGTGTGTAAAGCATTACTTTCACGCACAGTGCGAAAAGCAACTTGCTTTACGCATTCAGTGGGTAAGACAGCTTGCTTTACGCACGCTCACTCAATTCCTTATTTTCGTGCACTAGTTCAACTTTAAATAACATATACCTAATATTTTCAAGTGTTTAAATAAATTTCAATTATTTAAACTAATTCAGGTGTAGCAGAAAAACGAGCAGTTAAGACGAAACTGTGGGTATATTGGAAAAACTAGAAAACGCTAATTAACGTAAAAATTTTATTTGAGAGGTACTTAAAATATTAATTGTGGGGTGCGAGGTATAAAGGGTCGTGGGGTAAATCGGAACTGTGGAGTATTGTAGACACCCCGTAAATATAATAATAAATTGATGTAAAATGAGACGATGAAAGAAAAATTATGTTAGTTTTTTTTAAATGAACTATCGTTTTCTGGTTTGTTTGAGGGGGGGGGGGGCTCCGCCCCCCTCGCCACCCCGGCGGGGACTTCGGGCAGCTCATCGACCACAGCGAGTAACATTTAAATATCGCTAAAAAAATTATACCATTAATTGTGGAATTGTTTGCAGGTTTTGTAATAGTAAAAAAAAATTGTGGATATTATAGTTTTTTTATAAAGAATAATAGTACATTACGATACGTGTGACCTAAGTGGCACTTTATAGCACGGCGCATAGTTAGCGCCCGAGCGTAGCGAGG
>UXGC01002707.1:0-10402 GCA_900480045.1 Eurytoma adleriae
GTCTATATGTAAAAAATCTATTGGGTGCCTTTGAATTAGAGACCATGCCTGCCATTTTACGCTTTGGTTTATTGCAATTCGCTGATTTGATTAAACTAGTCCAAAATGAAAATATTGATTATAAAGAGCGTGCATTATCATGCTAATTCGCGTTGAAATTCCTGTTGATGCGCCAGGCATTGATCAATTATTACGCCAATCATTTCCCACCGGTGCTGAGGCTGATTTAGTGCAAAAATTGCGTCAGGACGGTTTATTTGTATTGGAAATGGTGGCGACTGATGATAAAGGACAAATTATTGGTTATATCGGCTTTACCTTAGTCGATGTCAACGGTGATAAGGAATGTCAATGGGTGGGATTAGCACCATTAGCTGTTGCTAGCGCTTATCAGCGACAAGGTATTGGCGCAAAATTGGTTTATGACGGCTTAGATAGTCTAAACGAATTTGGTTATAAAGCGGTAGTGGTGGTTGGTGATCCGAATTATTACCGTCGTTTTGGTTTTACGCTGGCTCAGCAGCATGGACTTACATGTAAATGGTCTGGAATGGAAGCCTATTTTCAAGTTTATGCGTTAGAGAATGGTAATTTAGCCGATTATGCAGGACGAGTTAATTTTTCATCTTATTTTGATGATTGCTAATTTAGCAAGATAGCCAGCCAGATCTAAAGGTTGGTCTGCGACAAGTTGCTCTTTTTGTACTTTGGACAATTGTTTTATTTGATATTCTAACGACAATGCGTCTGAATAGCTATCTAGTTGGCATTGGTATACTAATAAAAGAGGCGATTTACCTCTTAACGCTTTAGCGCCTTTGCCTAAATGATGTTGTTGCAAGCGGCGCGCGATATCCGTGCTGATGCCAGTATAAAGCGCATTTTGTCCATTTCTGATCAGATAAATTGACCAAGGCTTTTTCGTCATATTATGTTGATTCAATTAGATTTTTAGTTAATTTAACAGAAAAAATAAGTTATTTTTCTATACCGATTTTGTCGTGACAATAAGTCCTATAAGGTGTGTAAACGCTATTTTAACCAAGTTAAAACAATTATTTTTATATGTTATTCATTTTTTTTGAAAGACAGCAACAAAAAAAACTAATCCAAAATTTTAACTAGTGCCTATACTATGATCTATATCACAGGAATAACCAATAATATTTCTGAATGATAATAATCAATTAAGGAGTTTATGATGAAAAAATTACCAGTTGCTTTAATTTTGGTTTTAGGTGCGTTGTCATTTGGTGCAATGGCTGATCAGGCAAAAGAAGTAGTAGAATTCCCTGCTCAACAACCAATGGGAATTGTCTCTGTAGTTACGGGAGAAACGCCTACTAGTGCCGTTGAACAGTTAGCTGAAAAAGCTGCCAAAGAAGGGGCAACTAGTTATCATGTTACCTTTTTAGCTTATACACAAAATAAAGTACAAGCTAATGCTAGAATCTATGGTAACAGTCAAGTTACTGCGCCAGTTTATAGATAATTGGTAGTATAAATTATCGGATGATGGCAGCTTTGATTTTTGATAAAAACACGCTGAAGAATTATTTTTCAGCGTGTTTTTACTTAAGGAGAGAGATTATCCACTATGTTTGCTGCTCAACCCTCATTGGCTATTATGCAACAATACCTTTCACGTCAGCATGTTTTTTCGCTATTTACCTCTTTTCAATCCGATAGTTGGCCGGCCATCTGTTTTTATACTTTTAACGCCCAAACGATGTCGTTATATTTTCTGACCGAAACCACTACTCGCCATGGCCAATTGATGCTTAAAAACCCGATTGTCGCTGGCACTATTTGTTGTCAAAGCAAAGCAGTAGCCAAGATCCAAGGGATACAATTTACTGGTAAAGTCCATTCCCTGACTGGCAAACAAGAACAGCAAGCTCGGCAAAATTATCATCGGCGCTTTCCGGTCGCTATGGCGGCCAGTATCCCTATCTGGCAATTATCTTTACAACAGATCAAAATGGTCAATAATAAGCTAGGTTTTGGCACCAAACTGATTTGGCATCGTGACAGTTAAGCTAATTTATGGATCACTTGGTTATGACTACCTCGCCATAATAGATTGGGTTCATGAAGCGCTTGAATAAATTTCCCATCAACTATTACATCAAGATAGTTAACGACGGCGCGTTGATTGGCGGTTAATTGGTCAAGGGTATAACCGGTCCACAGCCAAATATCTTTATCGGGGCATTCAAGTTTGATGCGTTTAACCAACTGTAAAATTGCTGCTACATTTTGTGGATGCAACGGGTCGCCGCCAGAAAGGGAAAGTCCCTGACGGACGATCCTTTGGTCTTGTAGATCAGTGATAATTTGATTTTCTATTACTTGGGTAAACGGTTTACCAGAGTCAATTTTCCAGGTGCTTTTATTGTAACAACCTTTACATTGATGGAGACAACCCGCGACAAATAACGTACAACGTGTTCCTGGGCCATTAACCACATCAACCGGGTAATATCGATGATAATTCATAATGTTATCCAAGTTGACCATTTTTCATATGTTTAACGCGTCGTTTAACTTCTTCTTGTTTACCGCTATTGAAGGGTCTGGCATCGGGGCTGCCCAGATAACCACAAACACGGCGAATAACCGAAACGCGGGTTGGATCATGATTATCGCAAGATGGGCAGACAAATCCTTTACTGGTACAAGCGAATTCGCCGGCAAACCCACATTCATAACATTCGTCAATTGGGGTATTGGTACCATAATAGGGGATATGATGATAGCTATAATCCCAGACATCTTCTAATGCTTTCAAGTTATGTTGTAAATTTGGATATTCACCGTAGCAGATAAAGCCACCACTTGCTAAAGCCGGGTAAGGTGCTTCAAAGTCAATTTTATCGTAAGGATTGACCTGTTTTTCAACATCCAGATGAAAACTATTGGTATAGTATCCTTTATCAGTAACACCCTCGATTAAGCCAAATTCAGCCACATCTAAGCGACAAAATCGGTCACATAAATTTTCACTGGGAGTACTATATAAGCTAAATCCATAACCAGTCTCAGCTTTCCAGCGATCTGTCGCTGTACGCAGTTGTTTAATGATCTGATAGGCTTTTTGCCGCAGAGTCTCATCATCAAAAACGTGTTTTTGCGTGCCATAAAGTGCATTGATTGTTTCATGCAGACCGATATAACCTAAAGAAATCGATGCACGACCACGTTTAAATATTTCAGCAATATTGTCTTCCGCTTGTAAACAAACGCCACAGGCACCCTCCATATAGAGAATAGGGGCGACACGCGCTTTGACATTTTCTAGTCTGGCGATACGCGTCATCAGCGCTTTTTTGGTAATTGCCAATCTGCTATCTAGGATTTGGTAAAATTGCTGTTCGTTACTTTTAGCCTCAATGGCTATTCGAGGCAAGTTAATACTGATCACACCAAGATTATTACGTCCTTCATGGATAGCTTGCCCTTGCTCTTCATAAACGCCTAAAAAACTACGACAACCCATTGGTGTTTTGAAGGAGCCTGTAACATTGACCACTTGATCATAGTTAAGAATATCTGGGTACATCCGTTTACTGGCACACTCTAGTGCCAGTTGTTTAATATCGTAATTTGGATCGCCGTATTGGTGATTGATCCCCTTACGGATAGCAAAAACTAATTTTGGAAATACCGCGGTTTTACGATTTTTACCGAGTCCAGCTAAACGATTTTGTAAGATCGATTTTTGGATCAATCGCGACTCTTTTGAAGTTCCTAAGCCAAAGCCAAAAGTAACAAAAGGGGTTTGTCCATTTGCGGTGTGCAGTGTGTTGACTTCATATTCCAGTGATTGAAAAGCGTCATAACACTCTTTTTCTGTTCTGCTCTCAGCGTAGTCCAATTGGTCGGCAATTTGCCATTCTTTGGCAATTTTTAAGTGTTTTTTATAGCTCGCTTCGACAAATGGCGCCAGTACTTCATCGATACGATTAATGGTTGTACCGCCATAAATATGACTGGCCACTTGGGCAATAATTTGTGCCGTCACGGCGGTAGCGGTTGAAATCGATTTTGGTGGCTCGATTTCAGCATTACCCATTTTAAAACCTTTGGTTAACATCCCTTGCAAATCGATTAGCATACAGTTAAACATTGGAAAAAAAGGTGAGTAATCAAGATCATGATAGTGAATTTCACCACGTTCATGTGCGATAACAACATCACGCGGTAAAATATGTTGTTTTGCATAATGCTTAGCAACAATGCCGGCTAATAAATCGCGTTGAGTGGGAATAACCTTACTGTCTTTATTTGCATTCTCATTGAGTAATGAAACATTACTTTGCTCAATCAAACCGCGAATTTCGTGAGTGAGGCGACTACGTTGTTCTCTGGCAATATCCCGTTCATGGCGATATGCAATGTAATTTCTGGCCAGATCTTTATAACGACCGGCCATCAGTTGATTTTCAACCGCATCTTGGATTTCATGAATATCAACGGTTTGGCGGTTGCCTAATTGTTGTTCGACGACTGAGGCGACAACTGCACAATATTGATCATCGCAAATCCCAGTGGCAGTGGCTGCACGCATGACGGCTTCTTTGATCCGATTTTTATCAAAAAGAACCTGACAACCATCGCGTTTAATAACTACTGTTTTCACAATAGGCTCCTCCAATAGTTATCCACAATTTAATCACAATAAATAATGCAGTATTAATTTGTGGATAGACCTGTCTATAAATTCTATATACAGTGCTTCACTATATATTAAAGCACAATATATAGTATCTGAGGTTTATTTAGCAGGACTTTTATTGATCTAAAACAAAGAAATTGGATGTTGTTTGTTTTTTAGCTAAATGTTAATAACAACAGCGAGGTTTACGTAGCTAATTATTTAAAAATCTTTATAGAAAAAGTTTCTATAAAGATTTTCGTTAAGTAAATGGTTAACTCCCTAGCAATCACTAAGTTTCATTAGCCATAATACCAAAGTGAGTGAAATTTATTTGCGAATAGCTATCGCTTCAATTTCTATGCAAACATCTTTGGGTAAGCGAGCAACTTCGACGCAAGAACGAGCAGGATAAGGCGCATTATGTTTGTTAAAAAAAGCTTCATAAGTCGCATTTACACTCGCAAAATCATTCAGATCTTTAACAAAAACGGTAGTTTTAACAATATTAGCTACATTGAGCCCTGCTTTTTCTACAATAGCCTGAATGTTTTCCAGAGATTGCGTTGTTTGAGCAATTATGTCCGCCGCTATTTCACCGGTTTTCGGATCAACTGGAATTTGGCCGGATGTAATAATTATGTTGCCAAGATCAACACCTTGTACATAAGGGCCGATAGCTGCTGGCGCGTTTTCAGTTTTAATTTCGTAGGACATAAGTTGTTCTTTACCTTGTAGTCTAAAAGTTGATCATCAATTTACTAGCACCACTATCTTAGTGGTCGACATGAATGGGTGTTATATAATACCGCATTACATATTATTAATTACCGCATGTCGATCAAAGGTTTTTTCACAATATTTGCATGTCAGAATGACTTCATTATGCAGCTGTTTAACGTTAAAACTGCTACTAACGGGCTCATTATGGCTAATGCAATTACTGTTAGGGCAGATCAAAACCGCATCAATTTGTTCAGGTAAACTAATTGATAGTTTTTTTTCCACTTTATAGTCTTTAATACAATTAACAGTTGCATGGGGAGCATACATAGCCAGTTCGTTTGCTTGTTCAGGTGTGAGAAAGGTATTTTCAATTTTAATCAAATCTTTTTTACCTAAGTGATTAGAAGGTAAATTTAAACCAATAGTAATACGCTGATCCGTTTGCGTTAATTTAAACAGTGAAAGTAACTTAAAACCCATTTGGGCAGGAATATGGTCGATAACAGTGCCACAGCTAATTGCTTCCACTTGTAATTTGTGGTTATTTGCCATAATAGAATGCCTCAGAAATTAATAGTTTTGTTTAGTATCAACGCTAAAAGTGCTTGTCGTGCATAGATACCATTACCCGCTTGCTGAAAATAGTAAGCATGAGATGTTTTATCAACATCAGTGGTAATTTCATCAATACGTGGTAAAGGATGTAAAACTTTCATGCCAGGTTTAGCGCTGGTTAGTTCATGACTGGTTAAAATAAATTGGGCTTTAACATTGGCATATTCCGAAGGATCTAAACGCTCTTTTTGCACTCGTGTTATATACAGAATGTCCAGTTTTGGCAACACCGCTTCTATGTTGTCATGTAAGCTATAAGTTATCCCTTTTTCTTCTAACAGATGTAGGATATGGGCTGGCATGGCTAAAGCTTCCGGCGCAATAAAATAGAAATGATTATTGTCAAATTTCGATAATGCTTGGGTTAATGAATGAACGGTTCGGCCATATTTCAGATCGCCAACCATCGCAATATGTAAATTATTTAAACTGCCTTGGCTCTCTTGAATGGTGAACAGATCGAGTAGTGTCTGTGTAGGATGTTGATTGGCTCCATCACCGGCGTTGATGACCGGGATTTTACCTGCAAACTGAGCTGCTAAACGTGATGCGCCTTCTTGTGGATGGCGGATAACAATGGCATCAACATATTGGCTAATAACCGATATCGTATCTGCCAGGGTTTCGCCTTTTTTTCCTAACGAAGTATTATTGCTATCGGAAAACCCCACCACAGAAGCCCCTAAGCGGTGAATAGCGGTTTCGAAAGAAAGGCGTGTACGGGTGGAGGCTTCAAAGAAACAACTGGCAATCACTTTATGTTTTAGTAGCTCCGGTTGGGGGTAATTTTTTAGTGACCTAGCAACTTCAAGTACAGCGAGTAGATCTTCACGTTTTAAATCATTTATCGAGATTATGTCTCGAAGATACAACGGATTAACCATCGTGTTGTTCCTCCTTTCTTTATGCCATGTCTAATTGTTATGCCAAAAAAAGCCCCTCATTGAGGGGCTTGAATAAATAGGGTTGGCCGAGGAGGAAATGCAATAACTAAATAGCCCATTGGCAGCAATGCATATATTAATTCTTTTAAGCAATTGGTTATGCATTTTTTCTCCCACAAAAATTTTGGCGCATTATACGCCGCTCTGTCAGTATAGCAAGTGATCGCGGAAAGAAAATTGATAAAATTTTTTAAAAATATAATGCATTGAATTCAGATGAAATTTTTTGCAGCCAAACAAAATAATTTTTGCTAATCGTATTGAGGCATATTTTGGCAAAATTAGCTAATAATGCTTAGTTGTTAATAATTTGGTTTATGGCTTGTTTTCGGTTATTTATTCATCAGAAACAATTTTATTAATCAACCTTTTTTTGGAGATATTCACTCAAATAATTATAAACAGGTTACTATTGATTAAACATAACTCTTTGATTTTATTCATTTTTTTATATTTAAGTCATATTCAAAGCATGATCATAAAAAATCCAAATCAATCCGGATATAAATTTCTTTGTTGTAATAGTAGCTCTCCTTCGTTGGCTATGGGAGAATGCAAAAGTTACTGTCATATTAATACAGAGGGAGCGCGACATGGTTAATAAAAAAGTACTAGGAGAGCAGCAGGAAGATACCCGTTTGGATGTTGAAAATGTAGCGACGGATAGCAGTGATCCTAATGTGTTTTATGAAATAGAGCATTACCTTTCAGCTGAAGAGTTGATGTCGTTTAAAAAAGCCTTATCAGAACAGCAAATTTCCACAGAAAATTTGTTACTAGAAAAAAAAGCAGTCGCAGAGCAGCGAGCAGAAACACATTCAATTATTGAAGAATTATTGGAAGATGGTAGTGATCCGAATGCTCTGTATGAAATAGAACATCACTTTTCGGCCAAAGATTTTAAATTATTGGAAAAAGCGGCAATAGTGGCATTTAAATTAGGTTATGAAGTACACGATGCTGAAGAGCTAGAAATTGAAGATGGTACGGTATTGATGTGTTGTGATGTCTATCGGGATAGTGCGCTTGATGCAGAATTAATTAATAAGCAAGTTGTGCAATTGATGGTGTTAACGGAAAAAATTGGCATTAACTACGATGGTTGGGGGACATTCTTTGAAGACCCTAATTATGATGATGCGGAAGAAAAGCCCGTAGAACCTAAGGCATTACATTAGAATCATATTTTTAGAATGAAAAGAACCGCGATTATCAATCAGTTGATAAAGCGGATTAAGCTGAGTAAATACTGGTTAGAGTAAGTTTGTGAGTCAACAGCACTGCTGCACAAAATAGCAGTGCTGTTGCTTATTCAAAGTGAGCTAATAGTGACTTTTTGATTAGTCAGTTTTTGTTTTGCTGCTAAATGAACCGCTAGGCGTTCACGCTCTTTTTCAACAACAGCAGCAGGTGCTCGGCTGACAAAGCTATCATTAGCTAATTTGTTTTCAATTGCTGCTATCTCTTTGGTCAATTTATGCAGCTCTTTATCTAGCCGCGCTAATTCGGCATCTTTATCGACTAAATCTGCCATTGGGATCAACACTTCAGCGCCATCTATCAGTTTAGTCACAGCAAGGGGGGTTGGTTGCAGTTCATCCAAAACAGTAATAGCGCTAAGACGAGCCATCGCTTGAATAAAATTCAGATTTTCTGTCACACGTCGTTTTGTTGCATGGTTAGTGCCGCGTAATAGCAGATCTAATGACTTAGCGGGTGAAATATTCATTTCTGCCCGAATGTTTCGTATAGCGATAATGAGTTCTTTGATCCATTCCAAATCATGGCGTGCTGCTTCATCAACCTTGTCGGCTGCAAAGATTGGAAAAGGCTGTAACATGATGGTGTCTTGTTGGATGCCCTTAACCACTTTCACCCGTTGCCAAATGGTCTCGGTAATAAATGGAATAATAGGATGTGCCAGTCGTAATAAGCTTTCCAGTATTTCAATCAAGGTATAACGTGTTGCACGAATTTCTGCTTCATTTCCCTTATGAATCGCGGGTTTAGACAGTTCTAAATACCAATCGCAAAATTGGTTCCAGGTAAATTCATACAAAATATTGGCGGCGATATCAAAGCGATAAGAATCCAGTGCTTCACGGTACAGTTTTACCGTTTGGTTAAATTCTGCCATGATCCAGCGATCAGCCAGCGAAAAAATCATTTCTCCACCCTGCTGACCACAATCTTGTCCTTCAGTATTCATCAAGACATAACGACTCGCATTCCACAGTTTATTACAGAAATTGCGGTAACCAGTCAGGCGTTTCATATCCCAATTGATGTCTCGCCCGGTCGATGCTAATGCTGCCAGCGTAAAGCGTAAAGCGTCGGTACCATGCGCTTCAATGCCCTGTGGATATTCTTTGCGCGTACGTTTAGCAATTTTTTCGGCTAAATGGGGCTGCATCATATTGCCCGTCCGTTTCGTCACTAGATCCTCCAAGGAGATACCATCGATCATATCAAGCGGATCGATGACATTGCCTTTGGATTTTGACATTTTTTGCCCTTCTTCATCACGGATCAGGCCTGTCATATAGACGGTTTTAAAAGGAATTTGCCCTTGACCATTTTCATCTTTGATGAAATACATTGTCAGCATGATCATGCGGGCTATCCAGAAAAAGATAATATCAAAACCACTGACCAACACATCTGTTGGATGGAACGTTTTTAACGCTTCGCTATTTTCTGGCCAACCTAATGTTGAGAAGGTCCAAAGACCAGAAGAGAACCAAGTATCTAATACATCTTCATCCTGATGTAAACTAATATCAGCGCTGAGATTGTTCTCTCGACGCACTTCGTCTTCGTCATGACCGACATAGACATTACCGGATTCATCATACCAAGCGGGTATTCTATGCCCCCACCATAATTGGCGTGAAATACACCAATCTTGGATATCCTGCATCCAGGAAAAATACATATTTTCATACTGTTTAGGAACAAACTGAATACGACCCTCTTTTACCGCAGCAATGGCTTGTTTTGCTAATGGTAGGGTACGAACATACCATTGATCAGTCAGCATTGGCTCAATAACAACGCCGCCACGATCGCCATAAGGAACGGTAAGTTGATGCGGTTTTATGGCGACTAATAATCCGAGTTTTTCTAATTCGTTTACTATCGCTTTACGGGCAGCAAAACGTTCCATTCCCTGGTAGGATGCAGGGATTGTCGCTGTATAAATCGTGCTAGGGTTGCCGGTGCTGTCGAATACTTCAGCTTGTTGACGGATATGTCCATTGAAATCGAAAATATTGATCATGGGCAACTGGTGACGTTTACCCACTTCATAGTCGTTAAAATCGTGCGCTGGTGTGATCTTCACACAGCCAGTGCCTTTTTCCATATCGGCGTGTTCATCACCGACGATAGGAATACGACGATTAACTAAGGGTAATAAAATTTGTTTGCCAATTAAATTCTTATAGCGTGGATCGGCGGG
>UXGC01002708.1:0-10402 GCA_900480045.1 Eurytoma adleriae
TCTCAACATTCCCTTCACTTAACTAAATTAATTTTTATTTTAAATTCTATATTTTTATAAGCTTTAATAATTTATTTCTGCATTTACAAAGCAAGATCAAAAAAGTTTTTTTTTTGGAACGACTTATACTACTGTCTGCCGCATGAAATCTCGATTTTTCTACTTATTTTAACGAATTGTATTCTTATTTTTCTCAACATTCCCTTCGCTTAACTAAATTAATTGAATCGGATAAGACAGAATCTCAATCTTTCTCACGCGGAATCCCACTTGTCTTCAGCGCAACAAAAAACCACATCACCCACCTGGATCTGCATCGTCGAGCTCGAACTTGACGCTGTACTCGGAGGCCCTGCGGGAGTTGCGGGAGACGTCGCTGCCGCGCCGGCTGGCGAGGGAGCTGCGCCGGCTCGGGCTGGACACGGTGATGATCGGCAGGTTGGCGATCGAGGGGGTGGGCGTGGGCGGCCTGACGTAGACCTCCGGCACCGTGGAGATCGGCTGCTCCGGCGGCGGCGACATCGGCCCCCTGTCCGCGGGCCTCGTCCCGTTCGCCCGCTCGCTCTCCGGCTGCACGCGAATCGACTTGACCGAGCCACCCCGCGACGCTACGACGTACGATACTTATCATTTCAGCTGGTTAATGAGTGTTGGCTTCGACTGGCCCGTCTCGACACAACGAGGGAGCTTTTCATATATTTACAAATGTTTTCTCTGTGTTTGTAGTGTGGATGTGTGTGCGTGTGTTTGTGTGTGTGGGAGCGCGCATGATTATAGTTGTGTGTGTTTGAATAATCAAAGGAAATTGACTTAGCAAAATTTACAGTAATATCGTAATTATGTTTAAACATTGAATTGGAAATCTATATAAGATCAGTAAATTAAATAAAAACTCCGCGATTCTACTGCACAGAGCATCTACGCTGTGAAAGTTTTCTTCTAAATTTGTAATGAAGTTCATCGTTAAAATTACGTGAAGAGATATGAAATTGGGGTACTGGAAATTTTTATGAGATAATCACTGTAACTATTATCTGAATTTTGGACGGTTGGTTACAGAGGACATCTTTAAACGAAAAACTTTCTAAAAATAAGGCACTTTCCTTTAAAAATTGCGGAGTATTTTTCCCAAACAAATTTATTCTACAAAATTTGCGGAACTTTCAATTTAAAAATATTTTCACCAATTTCATAAGATTCTGATAAAAATACATTGATTTTACCGAAAAGTTTCTAGTATCAAAACAAATTTTTGTTAAACCAGTTATTTTCGAGATTATTTCGCCTGCATGGTGTACGTGTGTGCACGCACCCGTATGCGCGCGTGTGTATACATGTGTATGTATTGTACCTGCTTGAGGCAATTGATATGAGGGTGTGTGGGTGAAGTTGGTAGTTTTCTGTGAGAAGTAGATTCGAGTGCTCAAAGTTACGATGATCCGTATACGAACTTGGGGAGTTCGGAGTTGCTTAAACGCATGATAATTTATTCGATCACGAAGTTGCAATAAAACATTATTTGTGTTATCAAATAATTTAATATCGTGTTTCATTTATAACATCAATTGCTAATGAATTATGTGCTCAAGCATGATTTATATGAGTCATATTCGAAACGCGAGGTAGAGCGTCGAAACAAGTAGATAACGCCTACGTTTAGTCAGACATGTCAATTACCTTCAATGTAATTAGCAAATAAATGCGATACATTTGAGTAATACCGCAGGTGAGATTTTAAGCATAAAAGTAATGTTAATTGTTCGTAGATTTGTAATAAATTTTAAATTTAAAAAATGGGAAATCGCGCAAATTGATTGTTGATAAAAATAATGGAATCATAGAAATAAAAATAAATCCCCATTTGTGTCACTGAATATCAATATTTATTCAATGATTGAAATGAAATGACATTTTGATGGAAATTTAAATATAGAAGTTCATTCGCAATATATAAGGTTAAAGCAAAATTATAAACAAATAATAAAAGTTCTTGGAAATTAAATGAAATATAAATAGAAATGAATCAATATAAAGTTTCATTATAAATAAAGTTATAACTATTGTTAATGAACATTACATCGAGGTGAGATGGATGTAAAGATATAAATACAAATTAATATGTAGTTTTCCACTTAAAAATATAAAAGTAAACACCTGGATTTTCCTAATTAAATAACAAAAAATGAAGATAATTCTGTACAAACTAAAATGGGTTAGTATTTAAAAAAAGGTTTGTTTAACAATAAATTACAGCAAAAGAAAGTGATATATATTTACACGAAGGTCAGTAAAGAAAAAATAAACCATGCATTGATTACACGTATCAACTCGACTAAGCTAATAAATTGTTACATTTTATAAATTAACACTGCTCGCTGCCTCCGCAACTTTACCCTTTTTTTATATAAATACACCGCAAAAAGAAAAGTTCGCCGAACAATAAACTACATTCAGCCCCGCGGCAAAGTAACTTTCTCCGCGACCAAATAAACAGAAAAAAAACAACAAACAAAACAAAGGCAAAGCAGAAAAAAAGAGCGGCGAGAAAGAAGGTAAAAAAAAGCCGGTTGTTTACGAAGCAGCGAAGGTGTTAATGAAAGATAAGAGGCATTTGTCACACTAAGCGATCGTCGAATGCTAAACTTACTGGAGTTCAAGCTGGGATTAGTGTCAGGGCCTTTGTTCGGCTCGCTCTCCTCGAGGGCTTTTAGCTTCGGGCCAAGCAGGGTGGGTACGAGCGCGGCGGCCACGGACGTGGCCAGGTTATTGTAAGGCGCTAGCATGGCAAGCTGCATTATGCCTACGGAGAAACGGAGAATATTCACAGTGGGGGCTGCTCACGGGTGCCCGACGATTTACCTGTGCGCTCGATGTGTATGCAGACCCACCGACCTTTCTGATTGGCGCCCGAGTTGTCGCGCGCCAGCAGATTCGTCGGCAGGGTCTTCAGCAGGACCTTGACCTTGTAGCCGGCGTAGAGGAAGGTCACGTAGAGGAGGACGGCCCAGACGAGGAAGAAAGCCTGGACGACGTACTTGGCCAAGTAGTTGTGGTTGTACAGGATGGTCACGTCGCTCAGGATCACGCACGAGAAGTGAAATATTATTATACAACTGAGGTAGGTCTCCTTCTGGAATCGCTCCAGGCCGAACTTCACCTAAGGGTTACAACGACGGCCGTCAGCTCGGGGCGCGAGGTAAACACCTGAGGGTTGCGGTTCTCTTAGTTTCCGGCTTACCTGAGTGAGCTGGAGGAAGGCTAATTGTATGAGACAAAACGCTGAGGTAATGGAGGGAAATCCAATGTCCCACAGGATTGATCCGATCACTTTTGGCATTATCTAAAATCGATAATACGTGATTTTTTTTTCTTTTCGTTTAATTATTGACCCTTGCGACGGGGCAAGTCGATTACCTCTTTAAGAATGTAGGGATCTACGAAAAGGCAGACCGATCTCGAAGCACCCAGTAGGCAGAGGAATATGTTTATGGTGGTCATGAGAGGAGGACTTGAGATTAAAGATCTACAAGAAATACGTGTAAAAATTATAAACAAACTCGTAAAGTTACGTTTAAAATTAGTTTTAAACTGTACAAGACCTTTAATTTTTGTTTAAATTTTTAATAAAGTATAAAGTGTAATCCTTTTAACAAATGCTAGATTTTCATCGTATGTTTTAAAATACATTTAAAAAATACTTTTTACACATACATTCTGTTTTGAATAATACAAATAACGTAAGTTTTTTTTATTGATTTTACGCAGAAGGCAAAATTTGAACCGTTAATCAAAAAACAATAGATACGTATTTTTTTAATTCAACAAAGACAGATATTGCGAAAAATTATTAAAATTTCGCTTGACATCACATATTGCATTAAAAAAAAAGTGTCGCTCATTTTTCGATACTCTATTTTACGTCCCCAATGGAATTTTTCGTGCAAGGACCCAATTACACGATAAAACAAATAAAAATTTATTAACAAATTACACGTGGCAAACAAATGTGTTACAAAATGACTCACCTTAAATTTAGAAAGGAGATAAATGTGTAGAAGCTCAGTACAAAAAAGAGACAGCCAAAAGCATAGGTGTGCAATATAAAAAACCATCTCAGATCTTGATTTATAGCCTCCCAATCCGGCGCCGTAACTAGGATTCTGTCTAAGTGCAGGCCGGACGCCTCCAAAACGCAGTTCGAATCATTTACACCTTTATCAGACGAACAAAAGAAAAGGGAAATAAATTCTCCTCCATTATCGTCAACGTCCGACACGCAAATTGCTCGCGACTAATTAAGAGCCTCGTTAAGCAAATTGATCGAGCGAAAAGTCGTACAAACGATCGAAAAAGCGCCGCGCGCCCGACGAAATTACCGTCGATATTGAATAATTAAAAGGCGAAGCGAAAAATAGAGCGGATTATTAACGGCCCGTGCACAATCGTGCCTACGCCTTCGGACCTCCGCGAAAAAAGGGGAACGAAATAAAAGCATCCGAGGGGATGAAAAAAAAAAGCCCGCGCAGCTAATTACCGAAGAAGTACACGTCGCGTCGCGCGGCTACACACACCACGCGCGCGAAGCATATGGAGAGTATCATCCCCCGCGCGCCGCCGGACACAAAACACCGAGGACTGAATGGTCCATTAGCGCTCCCTCCTCGCGAGGCTCTCAGACGAATTGAAACCGCGGCGTGTGGCACCCTTTTACCCCGCGACCCTGGGGGGCCCTTCGCCCAGGGCCAGCGGGGGAGCCCCGGGGGACGCGGGAGGCTGGGGTAGGGGGAGGGCAGAAAAAAATCGACGAGTCGCGGAGGCTCTTTTATAAATAGCCCGGAGCGGGCCTCCGGCACGCGCCGTGCGTATGATACTAACCGCGCGTCAGATTCGGCAGCCTGTCCATAATCCCCGCTGGCGATCGGGCATCACCGCCGGGGCTGCGCTGCGGCCGGGCCGACGGGGACGACGGGCACACTCGAGTACACGCGCGCGAAGCGAGAGGAGGGCGGGCGCAGCAGCAGCAGCACACGACCACCAGCAACAGGCTTCGGCTCCCGACGGCGAGAGCAACGCACCCCTCCCCGCGGCGCCGCTGTGCTACTGACTCGCGCGCGCCCGCCTCCTCGGCACTTCCCTTCTGCGCCGGCGAATATTGATTTTGCGCGGCGGCGGCGGGGGTCTCCGCGAGCCCCCGCGGCGGGGGTTGCGCGCGGCGCCGCCGGCCTAACCGCCACTGGGGCTGCCGGACGGCCTATGGGCTCCCTTATTAAGGAATTTAATTTTCGCGTCATTAAGTGTGATTGCGCCTGCTCGTTTGTGACTCGCTCGCGATTTGGTTAGTTTTTTTTTTAGGGGGGATTTTTTTGCGTTTTTTTTTTAAGGGTGTATTTGAGAGAGCGAGTTTGCGCGGATGTTGGTTCTAGGGTGTTTTAATGAATGATCAGGTGTTACTTTTTTATTTCGGGTGTCTCTGGATTTTTTGAGCGCTGAAACTTCATTAAGTGCTAATTGGGTTACATACTTTACGAAGGATGGAGGAGGGATTTCTTAATTAAATTTGCAACACATTTTGCAGTGCGTGAAGTCTGCTTGATGTGAAATTTATTGCGAGATGCTAATGTAGTTACACGTGAAATTTTAAAACGAAAATTGCCCGTAGTTTCTTGATCAAGCATAATAACAGAACGAATTTAATTTAAAACGTTTAGATTAAATTTAAGAAGATAACATTTACAAAATGTTATAAAATTAAATTTTTCAAATAGATAACTGCGACTATTTTGATAAAATTTTCATTTAGCCATTGAATATTAAATTTTTTTGGTAGATGATTAATTTCTTTCGAAAATAAATGATTGTTCTAAGATTCTCATTATGCTCCGCACACCCCTACTAAGGATACCCCATTCGAACCGTAGTATTCATTTCAAGAATTTTTAAAAAAATATTTTTTTGAATTAAATATTATATACGTATTAAATAATTATAAATTATTTAATAACATATTAGACATCAAATGGATAATTAAAGCAAATGATTTCCACATGAGTTGAGTTTTTCGTTCGAGCTCAGCAATTAGGATGTCAAAAAAGACGAATGCGAGATCAGATTGCGCACGTGTTGGTTTTTTAACAGGCTGCTAAGGACGAAATTCGAAAATAATGTACGACAAAATAAATTAAATGCTTAACTAATCGTTTAAATTCTGTGCGAAAATAATATTTTATCTCTAAATGAATTATAAAAATATCGAATGAACGGGCGAATGGAGCTTGTGCAGTGGCTTTCCTGAAATAATTAATACTGATGTTTCATTTTTATTAAATATTTTCTTAAATAATTATGATTTTTCACTTCAGTAGATTGATTTTCACGATTTTTCTCTTTTCTGCATTTTGAAATTACACACTCCTTTAAAAGTGCAGGAAACCATTACTTTACGCACTCAGAAAAGGTCCGAAAAGTAGTACCTCTGTCAGTTCAGGATTGAACAATAAAATTAAAGAAAATTGAATCAAGGTTTAAGTACTGATCATAAACAGTGTATATCTGATCCAATATTTAATAAAATTATGTGGCATTATTCAGAAGGGTAAAAAGCTCGTTTTAGCAAATTATCAATTCTTTATCCGAAGAAGATTGTTATCTATATTTGGAGTCGATTTAATTACATTATTGAGTTTGATTGCATTGGCTGAAGCAGATCTATTCTTGACATTTATATTGATCAATAAATTAATTTACTACTTCGTTATTTTCACTTATTCCTTAAACTTGAAGGCCATTTAACAAAAAAAAGATTAGTTTCAGTTTCGTAGTACAAAATTTATTGCAATTTATTCATCATACAGTTTCTAATAATTATTTATAAATTGTTTTAACATAATTCAATGTTTATCACTTTTACTGATTTATTATTTACAAAAGATTATATTTTGCAAAATATTACCTTAAAATATCTTAAATGGTATGAACAAATCTTTTTTCACCCGACAAGACTGGGTGATCTTTGGAGGCCCAATGGTACTGTTTTTATTTTTAAGTAGTTCTACTTAAACTCGCGCTTCAAGCGCTAACATATTTATCGTGAAAATTCCCTTTTTTAAAAAAATAAAAGCATTTCATCTATTTCAAGATTTGAGAATTTCAAATTTCTACTCGATCGTATTGCAATGCATATTATAATATCTGCGTTTTAAAATACTTATAGTATTGGAACGGGAATTAAATACATTAATACATTTTATGAATTTTATTTAAAGGTCCTATGAATAGGTTCAGCTCAGTCGCAGATTCGTGAAAACTCAGTTATCTGAGGATTAAGTAATGTATTTAAATATGTTCTATATGCAAAGCTATATACATATGTAAAGATTTGATTATGACATATCAAACGTAATATTCATTTTATATTAAGTTTTCAATTACTTTTTATTATTATTTAGTCTAGTGATTACTCTAGACTGAATAAATTTATGTACACCATTATTTTGTAAAAAATTGATTCTAAAATGTACATACTTAAAATAAGAACAGCTCTTTTTACTTATAAAAATATAAGTTTGAGCAGTTATTGATTTACAACTTAAATGCATACTCTTAGTTATGTTTGAACATTATTTACATAACTTTTTCACCTTATATTACAAATGAATTCAGTATCCATATAGATAGCTACTGGTTGAGGTGGAAGAACACTGCGATGTTCACAAGCACTTTCCGTGTTTTCATGATGGGGTCAATGAAGTTGACAGGCTCTTATAGCAATCAACTGAAGAAGAATGAATACTGGACTTAATACTTCAGCATAGTCGAGAGTACTTTGTCCGGACAGCTTTTTACAAAGCAGATATTTAAAAACAAAAACTAAGAGCAGTGATATTAAACTCCATAGTGCTCGCAATATTCCAACTTTAATCATACCCTCCATATGCATTCTTATAAAGATAATGGCACAAAAATAGGTATTTAGACCATCTGCAATAAATAGCGGTGAGAATACCATCCACCATCCTGAACTACCTACAAAGTATCCATCATCTAATTTTAAAGCAAGTAAAATCGTGAAGATTGTTAATGATACTAAATTTAACCATATTTCAAATATTGTCAATCCAAGCCAATGTACTAATTCATACAGAGCAAAAATCATTATGTTTTTTATAGTCTCTCTAAATAAGTTTTACTTTAATTTAGAAATATTCGTGAATAACCATGGTAATTAATAAATCCTAGTTGCAAAATGATTATTTAAGTCTTCTTTTCTTCAAATCTGAGAGTCCCGATTAAGGCTGTTCGAAATACTCTTATCTGAACAGCGGAAACATGTCTTTCATTTACTTTATAATCTGCATCATCATTTGTTGGCACTAAATCATCTAGAATAACAAAATAAATTTGTTAAAACATATTGTTTTCTACAATTTGCAATATAGAAAGTACATACCAATTAAATCGACAGTTGAAGTTTTTGTATCCAACTCTAGAGTGTCATGATGTAGTTCTCGAAGTCGTTTTGCTAATTTATTAGCTCGATGTACAGCTGCTCCAAGACCGTGTATTATAACTTCTTTTGCATCAGAATCAAGGATTTTTTCACACTTCTCTATATAAGCCTGTAAAATTAAAAAATGTTTTGAATGTTTCTTTCATTATCTACCTTAGCTATAAGTCACAAAAATGCAAAACTGTAAGTTATAAAAAATATGTTAAAAATATTAAAAAATTGTTAATTAATGAAATTATATAAAATAAAACATTGTAAAGAAAATAATATTTTGTAAAACTATAGTGAAGGTTATGTTTCGATTAATACCTTGAAATTTGTTTTAGTGTTAACGTAAACATCATTTTTTTGCTTCGGCAATCGAAAAGGTACTCTCCTTTTAACGATATGATTGTTGCTGGTTATCACTTGCTTTTTAGACTTCTTCCTGCGAGTTTTTTTTGAGGAACTTGCGCCCTGATTTTCCTCTACCGCGTCGACCTCCATTATAAAGGTTCTTGAATCTTGGAGCAACTACTTGTTGTCCTCTCACGAGCGGAATGGACCAATCCCGTGTCAGTTTACAGAAGAACGTGTTGGATTCACAATGAAAACAACACGCAGACATAACCTGCAAAGTTGATGAGAAAACTGAAAATAAACGCGAAGCCGACGTGCTCCGATTTGGCAAATATAATTTTTTTACTTTTCGCGACTGGTAAAAAGAAAAGCCGTCAAAATTCAGTCGCAAGCGGGTAAACCGGACGAAAATTCGACAATGAAGGATACGGAAGTGGATACGAAAAACATAATAAAAAGTAGAGAGTTACTCTACAGACTTATGATAAGGTTATTCTTTTTGTTTAACAATTTATGTTTTACTGATTATTTATTTAATATATAATAAAACTATACTTTTTTATTAAGTACTTCGAATTTTTTAAAACATTCAGATTTACACAGGAATTTTCTTTTTATATTCACATTCAATTCCGTTGAAAATTTTATTAAAAACTATTAGTGCATTCCATTTTAAATTCAATTGATCAAACAATAAATAATGTAAGGAATAGATTTTTTGTTTTTAGTATAGGATTCTCATAAATTATACTAATTTGCAGCCAGTTATTTTACGATGGACATCAAACATTGGCAGTGCAATTATCAAATTTAACGCAAGCTGAACCACCATGTCCTCCTTCAGATCGACTGTTACATCTTATGCTAATTGGCATGACACACGAACCAGATAGATCCAAAAAAGATAGTAATCATGTATCGTCATTTGCAACAGTTGAAAATACACTAGGACCTGGATTAGATTTAGAATTTGAGACTGAAGCGCAAACGCAAGCCCCAGAACCAGCACAGTATGAAACAGCCTATGTCACTTCTCATAAAGGGAATTGCAGAGCAGGTGCATTTTCTGCAGATGGTCAACTAATAGCTACAGGGTCTGTAGATGCATCGATTAAAATTCTCGATGTGGATAGAATGTTAGCTAAATCTGCACCGGATGAAGTTCCTGGGGACCAATCTGGTGGTCATCCAGTAATCAGAACCTTATACGATCACTTGGAAGAAGTAACATGCTTAGAATTTCATCCAAGAGAACCTATTTTAGTATCTGGAAGCAGAGATTTTTCGATTAAATTATTTGACTACAGCAAGGCTAGTGTAAAGAAAGCCTTTCGGACGATCACAGATTCAGATCAAATTAGGTGCTTAGCATTTCATCCAACAGGTGATTTCTTAGTTGTAGGAACAAATCATCCAGTTGTAAGGCTATATGATGTAAATACAGCCCAATGTTTTGTATGCAGTATTCCAAATCACCAACATACTAGTGGTATTACTTGCATAAAATATGCTACTGATGCTAAAGTTTATGCATCAGCTAGTAAAGATGGAAATATA
>UXGC01002709.1:0-10394 GCA_900480045.1 Eurytoma adleriae
CAGCGATCAACATTATCAGACATAAGCAGCAACATACATAGTTGCTCCAATGCTATCAGTTGCATGTCTCTTTCATCACCCTGGCCCATGCTCAGATGAAAAATGCTTTAATTGACTTTCAATTGTAAGAAAAGGTAGATTTTTTATGTATGTTCGTTGGGCAGCTTTTGAAACCTAACATGTACAAATATATGAAGCTTCATATTTTATGTTAATTTAAAAAAAAATTTATTTCTCCTAAACTAAACTGTCAAATGCTTTTTTTAAAAAAATTATGGCAATGTAAAATATAAATATCTATTATATAAACATTTCAATCAATTCTATCCACTAGTTTCTGATAAAAATAATTGGAAAAAATGTGTTTTTTTATTTACAACGATTACTTGAATAGAAAGACTTTAATTCACGTCTTGAAATTTTAGAAAAATATAGATTTCATGTAAATCGAACATATTTTATATATTATAATAATGAATTAATGAATGGAACAATAAATTATTTTGGAGGAAGCTACGTGCTAAAGAATTGGCAGCGGTTGTTTCTTTGTCAGTCTAATAAACAGGTTTAATATTTACCTGCAGCTGAAATAATTAAAGCATCTTTGGTACCGCAGTCAGATTTAACCTTATAGTTTTTCAACTTATCAGGAGGATTTGTGAAACGCAGAACTTGTTTATCTACTATTGTTTCATATGTATTGTCGTCATATTTTACGAATAAAGACATAGCTCGTATATCTGTAAATATTATAAAATAGTAGATTATGACAAACGACTTCGGTCCTAAATAACTAAAAACAAAAATTTTAAGCCAAGCCTCATTTAAATTGGTTAAAAATTGAGGTCTGTAGTTGTTGTGCAAGGAAAGAATATTCGACAACTGATTAAGATTAGTTTGCGTAACTTGCTGCCTCGTGTATCAACTGACTCCGTCCCAAATTATCAAGTTTTTCGCTACCTCTAACGAAATTTGAACTTATGAGGAGTGTCCCAGTCCCACAGATCTTTCTTCAACAGATGAAATTAAAAACATTAAAACTGTTCATAAGTGCAATACAATAATTTCTTACACGTAGATATAGTGTCAATGTTAATAAAGCATATTTTATATGCTAAATAAAAGTCTGAGGAATCAAACTAGAGTTGAACGCTAGATTAGAAAGAAACGATCGAGTTTTCCGCGATATCCAAGAACTATTTGCAATTAAATGTAGATAGGCTTCCGTTTATATGGAGATTTTTCGCTGATTGAACAGATATTGTTTTCTTACACAATTGTGCTGCGCTCTAGTACGTTGGTCGAATGTGGAAAAATAGTAAAGATTTATAAATAATAAATACAATGTTTAGGTCGGTAATACAGATCCCTATGTGAAGGTTTCACATTTCCTTAAAATTATAATCTTTGCAGTGATTTTGACTCATTTCTGTTTATACAGATTAAAAACGAAACAGATACATTAATTTTTAACTAGCAAAAATTCCTCCCTTGCTAACGCTCGGTTGGGAGAAATATTTATACGAACTGAAATTTGACAAGAATCATATTTCTAATTACATTAGCAGTTAGCAGTCAGCAGTTAACAGTTGGTAGTCAGCAGTTAGCAGTTGTAAGTTAGGAGTAGTCACTTAATAGTGAGCAGATAAATTATAATAATACTCACGTCAACCGCAATCCCTGCGTCCACAATTGTTGTCGACTTCTGTCGTTTTTCCGGGAAATTCGTGAAATCCTGACACGGCGGCGGCGGCGGCGGCGAAAATTTTTTCTAATATTGAAAGATATATATATGCACTGTCTTTTTTATGAAGTATTAATTAAATAAATATTTTTCCTCGTTTCTTTTCCCTAAACTTTGTTGATTTTGATGTCCCTATTGAAACGACCTTATAAAACCGCATAAATAGGGTACAGAAACCACATACCTTATTCGGTTTCTGCACCAGAATTAATGAGATTTAATCAGTTTTTATAAGGTCCTTTCACTAGGGGTAACACTTGCAGTAATTATTATTAATTAATTTTGTCCTATAAAAATCTAACTTTTCTCTCTAATAGCACATCATCTTGTACAACTATTGTTATCCATTATATAAAAATAATTGGCCAATGATCGATTTTTCATTATCGAAATCGAAGTCGACAAAGTTTTCGATAAAACAGATGAGTAATAATAAACAAATACATAATCAAATGAGATCTGAAATGTGCGGGCGAGCACTAGGCGCGCGAAGCGCGCTCGATGTAACTAGTAATTTAAAATATTGTTTACCATTCATAAGTGGAACACAGTGGACATGTATCTCTTTCATGCCACTCGCACCGCATATTCTCTGTTATACACGATAAGTGATAAAATCTTTGACATAGTTTACAAATTTTTGTAATATCATTGCATTTTCGAAAACAAAATAAACACACTGACTTCATGTCATTCGATTCATTTATCAAATATTCTGCGATAATGTGTCTGTACTCATTAGCATTAAATTGCTTATAAAACTCCAATTGTTGGCCAACAACATGCAGATAATATATAACGTACACACCACAATTATACCCATCCGATTGGCGTGGGTACTCTACGTTCCATGTTGCGATTTTCCACTTAGGAACTTTTGTCAATGAATTACTTACTCTGTTTTTCTTGCACAAATCCAAGTATCTATTAAAATGTCCAAATACTCGTTCTTCTTCAAGTTGTTTATTTTCCAATGCAACCTTCAGAGGATCCATTACTGTTATGGATGAGCAATTAATATCAATTATGCATAAACGCCAGTGACGACCCTGTAAGTATGGCATTAAAATTTTATTTTTATTAGTAAAATTGATTTGTAACATTAACCATCCTTTACTGGGTTCTGACTTCCACTTTTCTGCAAATAATGTAAATGTTAGTTCTGTAGATATATACATAGCATTTTTCCACTGCATCTCAAAACTATATCCACAAGCATCTATTATTTCTCCGTCTATCCATCCTTCCGGTTTCAGAGTGTGATATTGATCTGAAAATACCCATTTTATACTTTCATCATTCCATTTTTTATAATTCCCCACTGTATAAACAGGTTTAACTATCTTGTTACTTGTATCTCTGTATGACAACAAAGTGAAATAGTATCGATAATCATTTATTAATCCATTTGGCAATATAGTGTACTGTTTCATGCCATTCTGTTCATCGATATTAGCTTCAGCCGCTACTTCATTTTCATGAATTTCTTCTTCAGTAACAAATGTAGCTATAGTTTCTTTTGACACTTCCATTTTTTCTGTTACGACATTGTCGTCTACAATTTCTATATCATTTTGTAACGTGTGAATGATCTCTTTATCCTGATCATTACTGTTCTTTTCAGTTTCAGCTACATCCTCGTTTAACAATTCCAACAAATTTTTATCATTCAACATCTCCTCCACGTCTAAGTCGTCACTTTCATCGAGAGAATCCATTCCATTGTCGTCAAAAATCACGTCTGCGGATTTTATTGTTTTGAAAATATCTGAACAAAAGTTGTCGTCGTTTTTACATTCGGATCGATAATCTTTGGTCAATGTTTGTCCTTTATAACAGTTAAAATCATCTAATTTCCCATTATTAGGTTTATCATGTAAATTGCGAATTATGCGTACATACATGTCATGGGTAGGTTCAAAGTTGTTTATTCCTCCAATAATTTTAATGTATTCCTGCGACAGCAATATCCCACGCAAAGTTTCAAATTGCAATGAAGATCTGTATTTCGTCTTTTGTCTGCTTTGTACGCTAAAAATTCGTTCTGGCGTTGCATTTGAATTTGGAAAGCAAAATGTTCGTAAAGCAAACATTGCGACATTCTGAAATACATAATTATTATGCTCATCCGCATAATTGTATACTTGCCACCAAAATACATCACAATTTTGCTCTACTGCCATTGCTTCAATAAAAGGACACTTTATCAATTCCTTCCACTCCTCATTTATGGAGATAATAGTTTCTGCATTTATAAAATTGGTAACAGAAGGAAGACATTCTAATAATTTATCTAAATCATAATAATCACCCTCGTGAAATTTACTATTTGCTGCATTTTGTGGATGTAAGCATTTCAAATGGGTCGAATAATCTTCGGAGAAGTCATGTCGTTCCTGCAATTTTGAACACAATTCCTCTAAAAAGATTTGACAATGTTTGTAAAAATCTTTCTTTAACGATGCATCCATACTGTTTAACATTTCTTTTACTTTGTAATGCAAAGAAATTTTATGCAGTTCTTTAAATTCGTCTACATTGCTTGGATCGATTTCAGAAACTTTCCTGTTTTTAATGTAATCGTTGTTCATATACATGTTTAATAAATCAACGTACACTTGTTTAACATATCCATTATCTTTTGCAACCAATGGTTTCACGTATTGGCATGTTTTCATCAATTTATACAATTTTGCAAAAACTGTTATTATAAATGCGTGATATACTTTATTCATTGGATCTTCGAAGTACTCTAATAACATTACTTCAATAACATCTTTTTTATTGCTGTTCTTACATTCTTCTGTAAAAAATATTTTCAAGCAAGTCCATCTTTGATATATTCTCAACATGCATTGAAAATAAGAAAGCCATCTTATTTGATAAGGTTTCAGAATAGTTAACGGTTTTAATCCACTTTTTGTCTGTTGCACCATGAAACTGTGCATCCGTTTTGAACTGCAAGAAATGTAATTGTAGATTAAATTAGGTATTTGATCAAACATTAGTGGCAACTTTTTTACAGCATCTCGAGCACATAAATGTTGCATATGGCAACTACATTTCAAAACCATTATGTACTCATTTTTTTCTTTTAATTTCTGAGCAACAGAATTGTGAATACCAACCATAACGCTAGCAGTATCTGAACTGAAACCAATAATATTTTTAAACGGTATTTCTTTTTCTTCAAAAAATGTAATAATCTTCCTTGCGATTGTTTCAGCATCTGCTTTCATATTTTCATCCCCATTAAACATTAGAAACGCTTCTAATAAACTTTCGCGTATGCATTCTATATCTTTGTCAATATATCGTACTGCTAAACAAATCCATTGTTTGTTTGTAATGTCAGTACTTTCATCTACTAATATACTAAAACAGTTTTCTCGTAAAATTGGTATTAAAATGTCCTGTAGGGCAGGCGCCAAAACATTACATACGATAGAAGCACATTTTTTTCTGTCCAAGTTAACATTACTCAATATTACTGAATCGAAAAAAGTATTTTTCAAGAAAGGTAAAAGTGCATCTGTTAAAAGAAATGGTAAAAAATAGTTTAATACGAAAGCTGTCATTTTTATTTCTGACATAGCCGTTTGATAATCGAACTCATAAAACATATCAATCAAACCTGAATTAAATAAATGCTGTAAACTTTTTGTATGATTTTTTAAAACCGTCAAATTAGCTGATATTGTTTTGTTGCATGTCGAGCAATGTACTATGGAACTGTCATCAGCTACAGCCTCTAACCAAGGAAACTTTGTTTTCCAGTCGCTTTTATATGGAAAAGCAATATTTGATTCTGATATTTCTTCATTTACAGGAACAGAACTCATAGAATTACTACAGCTTATACCACTGATGGCCTTTGTATCATGCATTTGATGCTGTTGTTCATCTTCAATTAATATCTTGCAGTTGATCTCACTCGTACTATTTTCATAACTGTTACTATTAACGTCCTGAAGAGCACGTTTTATTTCCAATACCTTGTTTTCTTCCTGAGTTTCAGTATTGATAGAACGTTCATCATTATTAATATTTTCTTTTCCCGATAATTTATCCATATTTCTTTTGTGTTCCTCACTTTCTCTTGCGTGTCTTTTTAAAACATCTATCCTAGCGGAAATACTCATGTTACACGCTTTACAGTAAGCTGAACTGTTGCTTGTAGTATCTTCACACAACCATGATGATAATAGTGGATCTTTTTCCCACTTTCTATTGTATTTTTTCCTTGTCATTTTTCAAAAATTGTAATTCGATTACTCGTTCTTCTATAATGACGCTAAAATTATTTGTAGGCGCTAAGGTCAGCCTTAATAGAGGCGATAAGAACAGCCTTGATAGAGGCGCAAAGGTCAGCCTTACAAGGCGCAAAGGGCAGCCTTACAAGGCGCAAAGGGCAGCCTGAGTTGTCGTCGTTTAAAATAAATTGCAAAATTGTAATTTTCACTTACCTGTATTGACTGGACTGTGTATTTGAACCTATTAAAAATTGACGGTTAATATTATGTAAAATTTTATTGCGGCAAATTTCAATAAGGAGTGTCTCAACTTTGGCACTCGTATTTTCTGAAACTTTGACGTCTGATTATTTACTTATGTAGAAAGGAAGTTGGAACTTTGTGTTACAAAATCTTGTTTTGAATAAATAAAATTAAATAAATAAAATTAAATTGAACAAATAAACATTACCATACTAAAATACATTTGTGTTGATATCCCTACTGAAAAAACGGCTAAGAATATCTAGCGCACCGTAAAATTGTGCACGTACTAGTTTGTGCACATTATTCGTGCACATTATTTTCGTGCACACTATTTTTCGTGCACATTATTTTGTACACATTGTTTCTGGGCACTTCTGCACAACAATAGCACTTGTGCACATTGTTTCTGGCCCAGAAACAATGTGCAAAAAAATAATGTGCACGAAAAGTAATGTGCACGAAAATAACGTGCACGAATAATGTGCACAAACTAATACGTGCACGATTTTACGGTGCACTAGACATTCTTAGCCGAAAAAACTCACATGAGAATATGATGATTATCACATGATTCTCGTGAGAGACTCATGAGGGATTTTGCGGCGAGAATCATTTAATAATCACATGATAATCACGTGATATTCACATGATTTTAACAAATATTTTGTTCATTAATTTTTTTATAGAAAAATCAGATGATAATCATGTGATCTGCACCTGATGTGATAATCATATGATTTTCATGTGACAATCGCTTTGGAAATTTGTAATAAAATAAATATTAAAAACGCATAATTCGATTATTTGACGGCGATATTACGTGTTACTATCCGGATGATAATAAGTGATATCGCCGCCAAATAATCGAATTAAGTGTTTTTAATATTTATTTTATTAAAAATTTCCAACGCGATTGTCACATTAAAATCATATGATCATCACATGAAGATCAGGTGCAGATTACATGATTGTCACATGATTGTCACATGATTTTTACACGATTCTCACGAGATTCTCATATGATTCTCACGAGATTCTCATATGATTCTCACGAGATTCTCATATGATTCTCACGAGATTCTCATATGATTCTCATATGATTTTCACATGATTAACACGAGAATAAAGTGATTGTTATGTGAGTTTTATTAGTAGGGATGTCATTCTCAGGTGCGATCTCGTCTACAATCTCAGACAAAAATTTATGATTATACTTCATTTCGGTCTATGAACAGTGGATCTGTCTCATTTCTCAATGTGCTACTATCTTGACGGTACAACGAAAAAGTATACGGAACAGCTACAGCAATAACTGTACGGAAAGTTTCAGAAAAATCAGTGACCCAAACGTAAGACACTTTCATAATCACCATTCTGTTTGGACATTCCACGGAATTAAAATTTCTTCCAAAGTACACTTCTTACGGAGGACATTTCGTCGAAAGGATATGTATTTGTAATTATTTTATTGCTTTTCACTTTTTCAAGATTTTTTTCTTTGACATTTCATAAATGGAAATTTGTGGAATTCTAAAAATGCTACAAATAAGGATCAAACAATGATATATAGCGAAAATGTCATGATTGTAAAAAATACTACTATTCATAATGTTGTCCGATACATATATACGGCGACGTGATGAGAAACACCCTACTATGAAGTAAGAACGTACATAAGAATAAATGTCCTCCGACAAATTGTCTAATAAGTTTTCATGTAATTACAAAACAAAATGAATCAAAATTTTAATTCCATGAAGTGTCTTAATTTTTTTCTTAATTTCTCAATTAAAAAAGATATTACTTTTGAAGATGGTACATCATATCTTGTGCACAATAAAATAAACACATAAACATTTACTAACATACATTATTTAACAATTTCATTATTTGTTTCATTTGACAATGGCCAAGTTCTTTTTAGAATACATGTATATTACTCAGATAATTAGCAGGATAAAGCTTTTGGTGCCAATATTATTGCCTCTCGCATGAAAAAAATTAAGAGTAGATACAACATATGCAGTTATAGATTTAGCTATTGTATAATGTCAAGTCTATTTTACATTGATAAGTGTCTAATATTTTACATTGATAACATATGTATAAACATATATAGCTTTAAAAAAATGTGTAATTAACTACTTTTTCTCATTTTATAAGTAGATCAGCTCAGTGGTTGGAATAATAAACTGTTTCTTTGCATTCTTTGTACTGGAAGAAATGTTCATTACACAGATTTTGCAATTATATTTTTACTTTTTGCAATGCATTCGATTTTAGTAGTTAGAAACATTTTGATTTCCTGTTTATTTGTTTATGTGCGCTGTTAAAAAATAGTACGTATTGAAAAGCACGCTTTGAGGTTTCCTCACTGCTTAAAAAAAAAAGCTCATAACTGAGCTTAGTACTGAGCTCCTAATTTGGCCGGATTTCGTAACTCAGTTCGCAGCTCAGTTCTGAGCTCAGATTTATTTATTAAATATCATGGCCTCATTTCGGAGCTCAGTTCCCAGCTCAGTTCGCAGCTCAATCCGCAGCTCAGTCCGCAGCTCGGTTCGGAGCTGAGTTCGCAGCTGAGTTCGCAGCTCAATGAGATGTGTCATGTTTAAAAAAAATGAAAAACGCTGCCAACTGCACTGGCACAATGCTTTCTCATAGAGATAATTGCAAATTTATGTCGAAAATTCGAAATAATCACTCCAAGTAGTTACGGGGGAATAAAAAAAAATTTCGAGAAAGTCACATAATTAACTCTAAAATCAAAACGACTGGATAAAAAGCTGTAAAATTTTCAAACGCCTTTTCGGTAGAGGAATCGAACATGTCCGAAAAATTTTGTGTTGATCCACCGTACGGTTCATACTTACTATTAGTTACAGGGGAATTATATACATACGCACAAACGTACAATTCTCTTCAAAAAATCGCACTTAAATAAAGTAGATAAATTTTATCCGTCGAATATAAAGTGGATACAGCTAATAAGTGAAAAACAAACTTATTCGCCGCAAAAAAGCAATATTTTTGAAGAAAATTGAAAAAAAGAAAAAAAAAATCAATTTTTCAAAAATAACATAATTGCGCCTAAAATCAGAACCAATTAATGGAAATTTTCAAGCGCTATTTCTTAAAACGAGTCAAACGTGTGTGCAAAATTTGTAAACGATCAACCCAACCAGTCAAAAGTAGTTATGGGGAACTAAAAAATAAAAAAAAAAATATTTCGAAAAAATCACATAATTATCCCTAAAATCAAAACCACTTGATAAAAACCTATGAAATCTTCGAGCGCCCTTTCGATAGAGGAAGTAAATATGTGCGAAAAATTTCGAGTCGATCCACTGTGCCGTCTAAAATTAATTACGGAGAAAATACATACTACGCAAAAACGAACATTTGTCGTAAAAAAAAGCACTTACATAGAGTAGATAAATTTTATCCTTCGAATATCACGTTCTTATAGCTAATAAGTGAAAAACAAACTTATTCGCTACAAATAAAGAAATATTTTGAAGAAAAATAAAAAAAAAGAGAAAAAATCAATTTTTCAAAAATAAAATAATTGATCCTAAAATCCGAATAAGTTGATAGAAATCTTTGAAATTTAAAAGCGACATTTCGCTAATGGAGTAAAACGTGCGTGCAAAATTTGAAAACGATCCACCCAACCAATCAAAAGTAATTATGGGGAAACTAAAAAATAAAAAAAATATTTCGAAAAAATCACATAATTAGCCCAAAAATCAAAACCACTAGATAAAAAGCTGAGAAATTTTCAAGCCCACTTTCGATAGAGGAACCGAACATGTGCGAAAAATTTCGAGTCGATCCACCGTACCGTTTAAAATTAGTTACAGGGGAACTACAAACATACGCAAAAACGTACATTTGTCTTAAAAAAAAAGCACTTAAATAGAGTAGATACATTTTATCTGTCGAATATCACGTTGATATAGCTAATAAGTGAAAAACGAACTTATTCGCGACAAAAAAATTCATTATTTAAGAAAAAATCAAAAAAATGAAAAATTTTTTTTTTTTCAAAAATGACATAATTAGTTCTAAAATCCGAACCAGTTGATAGAAATCTTTCAAATTTTCAAGCGCCCTTTCGATTAACGAGTCAAAAGTGTGTGCAAAATTTGGAA
>UXGC01002710.1:0-10391 GCA_900480045.1 Eurytoma adleriae
AGGTTTAACCAACCGTTTGCCATTAGTTCACCAAATTACGAAGGTTTAACCAACCGTTTGCCATTAGTTCACCAAATGACAAAGGTTTAACCAACAGTTTGCCATTCGTTCACCAAAATACGAATTTGACCAACCGTTTAACCAATGATTGGCAAAATACCGCTTATTTCGTTACGGCACAAAGGTTGCGGTTAGCCGACGAATTGTGAATATTAAAAATCATGAAAAAAGACAATCATACATAATTTATGATTCAAATAATAGTATATTACGATACAAGTACGATAAAAGTGATTTTTGACTCGTGTGAAGTTAACGCCCGAGCGAAGCGAGCTTTCTACTTACCTACAAAAGTATCACTCAATGGCTACTTTTAGCCATTTAGATATTTCGATAATTCTCGTCGATATTTCGATAATTCTCGTCAATTTTTCGATAATTCTCGTCGATATTTCGATAATTCTAAGTCGATATTTCGATATTTGAACCCTTGTCAACGTCCCGCATTACAAACTCCCTGTGATAAAGCTTCACTCGAACCTCTCAAATAAATTATTTAGATCCAGATTCATTCAAAATTTTCTTTTTCCTGACCGAAAAGGTAAAATCGTGGGAAGTAGGTGACACACTCCCCTGAGTGACAAGGCGACACGTCGCGCGTCGCCAATAAAATCGCAAAGACATACGGCGAGGAGGGGCGAGGCGGGTAAATTCGTTATGGCCAGAGTCCGCGTCCGCTTTGAAGTCCCCCGGCCGTCGGCATCCCGACGCTTTTATCACTGCGGCGGCGCTGCAATTTAAAGGGCGATCGTCGCGGATGACGTCAAAGCGCGCGCGCCGCCGCGGCCGCTCGAAATGTAATCGAATTAAAAATAAGTAAGCGAGCGAGCGCGGGGGCCACTCTCGGTCAGTGGGCGGCTGCGGCCGCTTGAATTTCGCCTCGGCTCCGTGTCAAAGGTCGACCTTTTTCTCGGGCCTGAGAGAGCGCTTAGATGGCGTCTTACTTCTCTCAAGGAACTTGCTGGGGGAGGCACGACCTCGGGGTCTTGGGTTTCTGTCAAATTTTACAGAATTAGTATTTATTCAGAAATAATTAATACGTGTCGCAGGATTTTATCCCAAAGGGTCTAATAAAAGAAATTATTAAAACATTAATTACTTGCAAATCCAAAGTCGCATAACAACTTTATAAAAAAGCTATAAAAATACAGAAGAAAAACGTAAAAGCTACAATGTAAGACTTAACAGATTAAAACAAACTTTATGAGTAATTCAGAAGTTATGCAAGAAAATCAGTTTTTATTAATTTATACCAAGTTTCGTTCATAATTCATTTTAGCAATATTTAATGACGCGTAACTTTTGAACTGAGAAAGATTTTTTAATCTAAAACTTAAGTTATAAAAAATAAATATTAAATAAAATCTTAAATATTAATCTTAGATTTATCCTACTTTATTTTTGTTACTTTATAAGCAAATTTCCCCAAGATTTTGAATGTCTTCCCATTTTGTTAGCTAGGCCTTATGTACCAAAATCTCGAGGCACTTGTTCTTTTTTTTTCAAAGATTCATTCTGCCAAATTCGAAAAAAATTCAAGATATAGTAAATGTACACTCTTCTAGTTTAGTGCGTGCGGTAAATTTGAAATGTTTAAAACAGAAAACTGTAACTCGTTCATGATTTAATGTAATAACAGTTCGAAAGTCCGTGATGATTTTTTATTAAGCTTTAAATTGAATCTGTTTAATATTTAGTCCGAGTAAAAAACTTTTGTGTAATTCAGAGGTCCGCAAATAGTACATAAAGATTTTAACCGATTATGTCGATTGATTCTATACTGGGATTCTAAATTGCCCAGTTAGAGTTATCCACTTGATAGGTGTAAGAAATTCTTTTTCGACATCAGAAGATTAACTATTACAATCAATTTTTACAGTTGAATTGATAAAGACACAAATATAATTATTTTATATATAAATGTAAAAGTTCCCTTATTTATCTACAACTCAGTAATTCTTACAAGAATATTAAAAGTGTGCGCGGCAAATTTAAAATGGAAAGGTATACAAATAATTAACAACATAATTCTTGTGTTTATACACTGAGAAAAAACTTAATAAAAGTTACTATTGTGATTAGGAAAGGAGTGACAGTCTTAACAATCGAGAATTTTTTATATGAAAAATAGTAATTTTTAGTACCTGAAATTATAAAAATGACTATTTTAATGCTAAAAATTACTATTTTGAGTACTAATATTTGCTATTTTTCATACTAAACTGTATCGCTTATCAAGACTGTCACTCCTTTCCTAATCACAATAGCAATTTTTATTAAGTTTTTTCTCTCAGTATAAATAAATGATACATTCAATATTTCAACCTTTTTTTTTAAACAATGCAAATTTGCCTCGTGCACTTTTAACATTCTCGCGAAAAGTAAGATACGATCTAAGCGCACCCCGAGCAAAGCGCCGGGACGGGGCGAGGCCGCGCGCGGAATATGGCCCGATTTCGGTCTGCCGACCCCTCCCGGATTCTTGGCGGGCGCGCGGCGTGCAGCTTCTTTTTTCGGAGTCGCGCGGGATGCATGTTAAACGCCGCCCGGGCGCGATATGCGGATAATATTAAGCCGCGGCGCGCGAGGAATCGCGCCGCCTGAATTATTGCGCGAGATTAAATTTTCAATGCGCTTCGCTCGCGCGTAAATCTTGTTAACGTTTGCGGCCCGCGGTCGTGCGGGGGAGTCGACGAAAAAAAAAAAAAAATTGCAGCGCGATGACCCAATTTTTTTTTTCTTATCGCGGTCCGCGCGAGCACACTTGGCTCTAGAAATTTAGATGAGATGAAGCGAAATCTCGTCTCGTGTCTTAGTCTTGCGAGGAAAATGTAAGGCGGAAGATTTTTCGAAAAGTTTCTCGAATGCCTGGTAGGATCGATCTTGAGGGACTATTAATGTTTTGATTTTTATAGCAGTTTATTACGTCGTAGTCGTATTGCTGAATATTCTTTTGAACAAATGAAATTGCGCTTTCAAATGCTTCACAATTAAGTTTTAAATCATTTTTTTAAAGAGAGCAATAGTCTTACATTACAAAATCCCGAGACACGTGTTTATTATTTTCGATCAAAGAATCATTCCTCAAAATTTCAGAAAAATCCAGGACCCGTAGGGTTGACACTTTCCTAGTGAGAGTGAAATAAGTGATACTCGCACTTCTACTCAAATTTCTTTGTAACAAAAATTATTGTAAAAGTTTAGTAAAATCTCGACGCTTTCTTTAAATCGCGCGCCGTTAATAAAGCCTCTACACTGTAAAAAATCCGATACAAAGTCGGATAATTTGCTACATTAAATATAGTGATTTTACTAAGATCTAGCGATTTTACTACACCAAATGTAGTGATTTTACATAAGACTTTTTACAGTGTACTACAAACCTATATAGCGATCCCATAGACTATATACAACTAATTTTCGCGCGGTCACGTCGAAATACTCTTTGCGTCCCTTTTTTTTCGGCGCACGCCTCGCGGGTGACACGTCGAAATGGCGCTTCGAAAAATTCCCGTGCCGCCGAGCATCGGTAAATAAACGCGCGGCAAAAAGCGCGCTGAGAGCCTCCGGGGTGGGTCGGCATCGGGCGCAGCGTCCGGCGGCGAAAAATTTCATCCGACTCGAAAGCACTCAGGGTGCATCCACGGGCGAAATGACTTAGCGCCGCATCTTCGATATATCGATTTTCGGCGGCCACCACCGGATGCGCGCGCGTTCCAGTTGTATTTAATTAAAATCCGCGCGCGTGTCCATTACCAGGCAGTTTGCCGAAAGGGTTAAGTGGCGCGTATCGGCCGATAACGAGTATGACGTTCGCGGATTTTTAGCAAATTCAAATGTAAAATACGAATTTCAGTAGACTATATGTTTCACCGAAATTGAAATGTGATTTGTTACCCTCTAAATTTAAATAAGTGAAAATCGTTCAAATGCACTTATTCTACGTGCATGTGAAAATCGTTCAAATGCACTTATTCTACGTGCATGTGAAAATCGTTCAAATGCACTTATTCTACGTGCATAGTCGTCCACTTATTCGAATAAGTAGAAGACGACCATGCACGTAGAATAAGTGCATTTGGACGATTCTCACTTATTCAAATTTAGAGGGTAACGTTTTATCTATGTAATGCCGTATCTTATGAGGAAGTCATTGTGAGGCATACAAAATAAAATTAGAATGCTATAGATTCATAACTGAAGATGATGTAGTTAAAAAAAAAATAAGTAATATTAAGTCACTTAGTCCAATTAGTAGCAGCGAAAAATTTCCAATTAGATTGATAATTAGAACATTAATTTGATAAATTGTTGAATATATATACGCATGACATATCTTTTTATTTAAATTAAAACGCACTTTAGTCTGTAGGTACAGTGTATAATACCTGTTATGGTATCATATATATTTACCACCAGATGGATGCTAAGATACATTTCCCAATAATGAAGTTACTGTCAAAGTTTTATATATATAAGCCTACTAGTAGTAGCTATAAGGCTACTAGTAGTTATCTGATAATCGAATATAAAAAAGTTGGATGGACAGTTTAAAAAATCGATTGAATTCCTGTAATCGAATGTTACTAAAATTAGACAATGCGAGATGCATATTAGACATACATACGTATGGTTTCTTCTTGTAAGACTTTGCTCTAATCTTTATCCTACTTGCTAAAGTGTCATAACTAAAATGAACTTTCGATTCCTGCTGCAATGCTCCAACCCCCTTAGGAGCTACTCCGAGCGTTTTTTTTTCTCGGGATTAAAAATCGCGGCTGTCGGACGACGGGCACACCACCTGCGACCGCCGCAATTTTCATTTTCCGATCGATTAATCGTTGATTCTGCGGCTTTCAGCGGACACCGCGAATTAAAGTAAGCGAGGCCGCTGTATCGAGTGACGCTGCGGCCGGCCCATTTTTTATCTCCCCCTCCGATACGTAGGTAAACGCGCCGCGACCTGAATAACGACGCGAGCACGTAATGTCTTTTGATATGCATTAAAACGGCGAAAATGCCGGGCGTAATTCAAACGAAAAAGCTTCGCGCGCGCAAAATTAGTCACGGCGGCGGACAAAAAGTTACGATTTTAAAATGAAAATTAATACCGCCGACCTACTTGCGCTTTAATTTAACGACCGAGAAATTGTTTTTCACTTCAATGTCTGATTTACACGTCGTCGCCAAAGTTTTCCCCAAACATTTAAATGCGGAGGTATTTCGAATTCCCATTTTGACCCCCCGAAGAAAGGCCCGATTTAAAGTCCAGGTCTCCCGCGCCGAATAACTCATAACGCAATTCTAACTCGTTTGTACTTTCCGTCGTAAATCAACTCCCCCGTATTATTCAATCGCGCGACTTTTTCGCCGGGCACCAAAAGTTTAATCAACTTATGTAAATCGAATTTAATCAGCTCCCGGAGTCGGACCCGTTTAACTTTTTCCCTTCTTCCACTTTTTTTTGTTCGAGAAAGGAAGAAAAAGGTAGGGAGGAAAATAATAAGTCGAGAGGGCCACGTGCGTCTGACGGGAAATCCGGGAATAATTTTCGTATTCGCTTTCGCAGCCAACTGTCCAACAATCAGATACACACCATCGAGCGGGGAGCTTTCCAAGACTTGGTCAGCGTGGAGAAGCTGCGGCTGAACAACAACCATATTCGCTTCCTGCCGGATCTCCTCTTCAGCAATATGATGAATCTGAAACGACTGTAAGTTTGGGAAATTCGATATTTTACGCGTTTAGCCCACCGAGGCTCATTTGAATTGCAAACTTTTTCCGCGTTTATTCATGGATGAGTCGCCCGCTTTTTCTACTTTGTGTACCCTTGCATTGATTTTCTTTTTGTTTTCAGGGACCTCAGTCACAATCAAATATCGATGATCGGCCCGAAAACGCTGCGAGGAATAGCATCGCTGAAGCACTTGTAAGATTTATCGCAGGAAAATATGCCCCCATTAAAATATTAGATTAGAATTTATTGCAAAATCGCTTTAATTAAGTCGGATATGCAAATTGGCCGTATCGCGAGCCGCGAGGTAAAAAAGATATTAAACCGAGTAAATCAGAAAGGAGCGGAAAAAGTGATTCATTTTTATGTTTCGCCGTTCGTTGATTGAACGCTAAATTACTCCGAGAGGATTTATGCTACGGCGCCGGGCGAATTGACAAACCCGCTTCTGTGAAATGGGTAACAAGTGCCCAGCGAAATGCAATCAATCAACATCTGTCGTAGTGCATAATCTTTTAAACAATTCTATTAGATTGTTGAATTCTTTAATTTTTAGTTATTCATTTTATTTAAATATCTTGATTTAATATTGAAAATTAAATTTTACACTTTCATTGTAAAGTAATGGTTAAATTCTTTTTATTTACGCATTTTTTGAAATACTTGATTTGATACTGAAAATGAAATTTTACATTTCAATTGTAAAATAGCGTTGGGCAAGTATGAAGATAAATATCATTTCACTGATTGCGGGAGAAATGTTTTAGTAAAAATTACCATATTCCTAAGACTGACATTTTAATCTTTTCACACGGAAATTATTTTTGGACGAATTATGTTAATTTTGTAAATAAAAATAAATAAATATCGAGGCACTTGCCCTCAAAGGTCTACCTAAAGTTTTCGATCGATATTATTTTAACTAAAAATGTCAGTGATATTTATTTCTTTTTATAAAATATGTTTTTAGAAAAATTCATTAAAGACACAATAAATTTTGCAATTTCATTTTCTACATTTGCATACGCACGTGAAGAATTTTACTCTAAATATTTTTTCAAAATGTCAGTCCACGATCAATTTCAATATTTTCACTGAAGCATTTCATTGAATGTCAAATTTAAAAAATTTGAGGACCGACAGAGATTGATTTTTAAATTTAATTGACGAATCGACGTAGCGCAGAAGCAGAATTCTTGATCAAACATCTAAGAATCGTTGCCTCCAATATCGACTGCATACATCAATCCCCCCCTGAAATGCACTCCTCGCGTCGCGTTTTATTTCCATCCTGCCTGCGCTATCCCGGGATAAAAAATAAAAGGAATGACACACAATGCCGTACTTGACACAGATTGCTAGACGACAACGTGCTGAGCTGCATCGACGAAGCTGCCATTCGCGAGCTGAAGGAATTGGAAATCCTGTGAGTAGTGGCTGTCAAAAAGCCGAAAGGAAAAAATAAAATGAAATAAAAACGACGAAATAGCGCGCACAAAAGGCAACGGCCCATAACGATCCGTCTCTTTTTTTCTTCTTCTTCTCGATCCGGCGAGTAGGACGCTCAACAATAACAAGCTGACGACGCTGGGGAAGGACATTTTCACCGGGCTCGCTCATCTACGAACTCTGAAGCTGTCCGATAATTCGTTCATGTGCGACTGCCACTTGGTGTGGCTTTCACGTACGCTCAAAACTTTCTCCCGGCTCGGACAGAACACGCACTGCTCAGCGCCGGCCAATTTGAAAGGACGGAACCTCGTCGATCTGCAGGTGAGCTTTACACACACTCTCTCTCTCTCTTTCTCTCTTTCTTTCTCTCTTTGTCTCTCTCTTCTTTTTTCTTACGATCATATTTGACGTATAATCCAGAATAGAAAAGAATACGTATACGACATACATATATAATCGTTATTTAGGTATAATACATCATAAATATAATACATCGTCTGTAAATTATAAAATAAATGACAAATTAATTTTATATCGGAAGAAAAATGTCTAATTATTTTGGTTCTTGTCAAACTTGGAAGTCACGCGGGAAAAAATAAAAGACTACCTTAGTTGTTTCGTATCAGTTGAAATAATATTTTAACAAACGCGCTTAACTTGTCTAAAAAAACGGAGACTTTACCTCGAAAAAAGGCAGAAAGTGTTTATGAAAAGTACGAAATTTGTAGATTTTCTCATATTAACGTACAGTATTTGTGAAAAAATGCCTTAATATGACTGCTGTACACTACGGTATTCCCACAAAGTCCTAAGTTAAAGTTGTAATTTTTAAGAATTTTTTTTAATATTCATTTGGTAACTTTTGTAGGAAGGACAATGAATCAGCGGGGTATATTTGTCCACCAATGACCTAAACTTAAACTGCAACCACTTAAATGTAATCCATAAATATTATACCTCTATCAATTTAAGGGAATGTAAATCAAGTTTAAGTCACTTTATATACCTTACCCTCGCTTACAGTATACTGAAATTTTGAAAACTACTATGTCAAAAACAAAAACTATTCTCGTTTTTATCATAACAGCGATTTCTCATTTCAATGGATTCTAGTAATTTTTAATGAATGCAATAGATATAAAGAATATGTACAAAATTGGACTTGTACAAAATAATTTAGATTTCTCCTAGACGTAAAACACATTTAACAAATTATTTTTGGTCATTTAATAGTCAGTTTGAGAAATGTCTATTGAATAGGTGAAAAATATTTGAAAAACCTTTGCATTGATGGGAGAAAACTAGACGATTTCCAGCAAGGATGTTGCTAGAAATGATCCTGTATTGTACCCTGGTAGAAATCGTCTAACTGGTAATCGCCTACCCTCTAAAGTTGAATTAGTGAAAAACCACTAAAATTAGTAGAATTTGTTCCACTAATTACTGAATAGTGGAGTACTTTTTACTATTTTTTAGTGGAATTTCACTAATTCATCTTTAGATAGTAAACGATGTAAACGATTCTTTAGCCAGAAACTGGCAAATTAATACTCAGTGGCCACAAAGTGACTAGTAAATGGCCACGAATAATGCGCAATTTATACCAGGGTAGTTCTCAACATACGAATCCTTTTTTATTCATTCTTGTACCAGTCACATAGCATCTTAGGTCCTTGGCAATTTAAATTCTCTCTCTCTCGCTTTCTCTGTCTGTCTCTCTCTTTCTTAATCTGTCCCCTCTCGGCCGTTGAACGCAAGGCGATCGATGCCTTTGTGCGGCGCGCCGGATGCATTGCGCCCCGGTTTTCTGGACTTCGGCGGTTTTTCGATCGGCGGAAACCCCGGCGGAGTAAATAAGGAGATAATGGAGATCGCGGCCGCGGAGAGGCAAGACCGACGAGAGGCCCGCGCGCGCGCGCGCCTCGAGTGGAAAGTTGGCGGACGGGGGATCCTTGAATGTGGGCCAAAAAATTTTTAAACCTCTTATCCCGGGCTCTTAAATCGGAAATTCAGATAAGAACAATGGCCGAGGGAGACTCGCGCGCCGGCGACTCTTTCCGAATCCCCATGAAAGATTTAAACGGCTTACTCGCGAGCCGTAATTACGGATGAAGCCGGTGCGCGGCCAAGATTATCTAATTTCGCGTACTTCACCTAAATATTAATATAATTGCCCCGGGCCTCGTAATACATCGCGCTACGGATTTACATACTTCTCCTTCCTGCTTTAATCGGATTTCAAAAAGTTCGCTCGGGACTTTAGCGCCGGCGAGGGTAAATACGCATTGTTAAAAGTAAATGCATATTTCAAGTGAATTCCACTCGCCGCGCTACCCGGGATATACTTGAGCGGCTGTTTTTTCATTTTTATTTTCGCGCGCTCGAAAACTCGGCGTGCGTCTACAATTTTAAAATTAACTTTCCATCTTGAATCGCGAAATCAACGGTCATTCAAAATAATTTTAAACTCTTGTTTACGACACGTGGAGGGTTTAGCCCCAAAAATCCGCACAATACTGTCAATCAATGATTAAACACGAGCACGTCCTTAAATCAAAAGCAGCGAGCGCGCGAGTATACCTGCATTATTCATACCCGCGAGCGAAATCGTAAGCCCCTTAAAGCGGACGGACTACCGATAAAAAAGGAGCTTTTCGAGATGATAATAAAAAAAAAAAGAAAAATAAAGTCGGAGGTTAGCGATGAGAATCGCGCGGTGTACGCTTGGGGTAAAAAAATTTTTTGCACGCTCATCGTGCCGCCCGCCTGTCCTCAGGAGCAGGACTTCAAGTGCTCGGGCCTGGTGGAGAAGCCGAGCTCCGAGTGCAGCACCGAGCCCCAGTGCCCGCATCCGTGCAGATGCGCCGATGGGATCGTCGATTGCCGGGAGAATTCCCTGACGAAAGTGCCGACTTACCTACCCGAGGACACCATCGAGCTGTAAGCGAATCCCTTGTATTATTCACGCGACCCGTACCCTCGCTCCCTCGAACACGAGAAGCCTCTTTTTCGTATAGGGCTCGCTCGTGTACACGGAGAAAAATTTTGCATCAAAATTTACGATGAAGTGTGCCCTGGTAGAAAATTAATCATAAATTGGTCAATTTATGGTCAATCGCCTTCTTTATTGACCAGTTATGGTCAA
>UXGC01002713.1:0-10380 GCA_900480045.1 Eurytoma adleriae
TCTCTTTTTTTTAGGATTTTTTATTCAGGAGCTGTTTTTATCGATGAAAAAGTTAAGGTATAAAGTCCCCTTAATTTTTACATTTACCTAAAGCCGCGTATTTTACGCGATATCATTTATGTACAAACACGCCGATATCCATAATATTTTAAAACCTGCAAATAAACACATAATTACATTATTTTGAAAATAAGCAAACGCTAATTAATTCACATAACCAAAACACCTGCTGCGTGATTAAAAAGAAACAATCACCCGCACTCGGCCGTCAGTGCGAAAATGATCAATCCCAATCTCCAGTTAGTATACACATACTCACACTCGGCGGCGCGCACTCGAAAAGCAGAAGGCAGGCAGGTAATTGACCTAGAACACAAGCGGCGCAGCCGGTCGACCGGCACCGCCACCGGCGCGGCGGCGTAAACAAACGCACGCGGTCGGCCGCGATCGGTCCCTCACTTACCGACGTCGGGGAAGGGTGGCGGCGAAGTGGGCGCGTAGCGGGGTGGGCGGGGCGGCCGGGGGCCGCCCACGCTGCGTTCCGCCGCGAGATGTCGGTGGGGTGGCGCGCGGCGCGGCGCGCGAGCCCCCGGAATTTTCCGAGAAACGGGCAGCAGCATCGGCGCGGCGGCTGTGTATATCTCCCTCTCTCTCTCTCTCCCTCGCTTGCGCGCGCGCTCGCCGCCGCCGCCGCCGCGGCGTACCGGGGGCCTCGCGGCCGCCTCACGTCAGTCTTGCGCGACGCTCGTTTCGTGAACGTGTGGTGCGCGCGGCCCGTGCGACTCTCTCTCCGTTCCGTTTCGTTTTTTTTTCTCTCGCAGCGACGGCGACTCGCGCCTGTTTATCGAAAAAGCCGACGGCTCGCGTGTTTACCCACAAGCGCGCCCGCGCGTGTATTGCTTTCGCGAGTGTGCCCGTAGTTCTGCGCGAGTGTTTTTTTCTGTGTTCAGTGTGAGTCCCCATAATAGTGTTTACGTGTGCTCCGGAAGGAGCGCGGAGGAGTGTGCTCTCTCACGAATTTCGCGCGGCGCACATCAAAACAGCGAGTACAGTGGTGGTGTGTATACCGCACAGGCCAAGTGTGCGCGCAGGGGGAGGGGATCGGGGGGCCCAGTGTGCGAGTGCGTCTGCAGCCCCGGAGGAAGGTGTCCCCGCAGCAGGCCCCGAAGGTACGGAAATCGCGACTCGCGGGTCTAGGCGTGCAAGCACGCGGCGACAATAACAGCGCGCGGCGAAAGTGCGTCGTCCCCGCGCGCGCCGTGTGCTGCCTCTCGCTCTCACCGCCGCGCGCGGCGTGCAGACACGACGAGGACGACGCCAGGCACGAGAGCGAGTTGTTTTCGCCGACGGCGTCTCTCGGCCAGCGGGGAAAAACTCGACCCTTCCCTTCTCCCTCCTCCTCATCCCCCCCGCTCCACTTTCCTCTACGACCGTCTCTCTCGCTCTCTATATTCGCGCTCGGCCCCGCGCGCGTACCTAAGTTCTCGCGGGTGCGATATTATTAATGATAACGAGGCTGTGTGCCGCCGCGGCGATCGTCAACAACTCGCGGACCATAACCTCAAAGACGCGCTTCCACGAACCACGCTATCCCGCGAAGACGGCGTGTTTCGTCTCGCGAAGTGTACGGATACACCTAGCGGAGTGAATTTTTTTTTTTCGAGTGCGAAAATCGTGCGGTGCGTGCAACACGCCTAATCTATATCTCGCGCGCGCGAGCGAACGAGAGAGAGAGAGAGAGAGAGGGGAGCAGCGTAGCTCTGTCTCCGTCCTCCGGAGAATGCAGCGAAAGCGGCGGCGGCGGCGGCAAAGGGCGCGGGCCGAGAAGATGAGAAAGAAGGAGAGAAAGGATCCCCGGGATACGCGCGCCTCTCTCGCTCTCCGGCTATCGGGCCGCGTATATACCGGCGCGCCGGGTTGGACGAGGACGCGGTGCGGCGCGCGCGCGCGCGCACACATTCCCCCTCGTCTCGCCGTCGCTTCCCCACCAGCGCCGACGCCGTTTTTCTTCTCTCCGCGCGCGCGCTCGCTCGCGTCTCCTCGCCGGATTTTTTAGCATCTCTCTTTCCTCCTCCGAAGCCTTCTCGCTTTTAGCTCGTGCCAATACTTATACTCGAGCGTAAATAAATACGTTACTATTTCTTTTTTCCGAGAGCGACGGGACTCGGCATCTTCGCTCGCGGAGGCGCGCGATCGAAGCACGGGGCGACGCGGCTTTTTCCCGGAACGCGGGAAATTGGCGATTTTCGTCGAGTCGATGACCTCGCCGACCACCTCCATGCCGCCCGCGCCGGTGTAACGCGTCCGTGTAAACAAACGCCGCCGCCGCCAAGCAAGCGTTGATCACCGGTGACGCTACTCCACTCGCGCACTATTTTTCGTTCGATTCCACGAAATAGGAACTACGCGCAGTATTACGCGGAAGTGATTTTTTTTTTGTTTCGGCGAGCATCGTGTGCCGGCGCGATCGATTATTATTGAAATGTAAACATTGAGGGATTTGCCTGCTCGCGAGCTGTGTAATTGCTTTTGTTGTTAATAGTCGCGATAACGCCGCCTTATCTGCGCGACTCGCTGTTTGCGCGGACGATTGTATAATTCGACTTTGAAGGCGAGGGACGCCTTCGCCGACTATATAGCGAACGAGCGCGTCGGGGTTATATACCTTTTCGGCGCGAGGAGTACGTTTCCATTTGCCATTACTTATCGTGGAAATTTTAATCGTCTCGGGCGCCTGATTATTCCAATTAAGTAGCGATACTTCCAAGAATCCCCCCCCCCTTCTAGCTCCGGAATTACGCCGAATATAGTGCGTGCGTCCAAATTTCTGCTGTTGTTTTTCTTTTTTAAACGCTCGCGCGAAGCCTAAAAACGAGTTCGAAACAATTTGCATACGCACTTGCGGCGTTTACTACAACTACACGCACTCGCTGACGAGTAGATTGTCGAATAACAGTGTGGTAATTTTCGTAAACAAGAAAATAGTTGCGTGCGTTTTGTGTTGTTGGAACGAAGCGCAAGTTTCGAATTCCACAGGTGATAATTCCGTTACTCTTTTTCGGCTGACTTGATCCGCTCGCTGCACTTGATTAATGGTTCAGTTGGTCATTCACGGTGTGCAGGCTATCTAATTAAAAATTGGTACGTCTCAATCAGCCGTGGAAACTCGTCGTATCAATCATTTCGTTCGAAGCCTCGACCAGTTTCCAGCATCGACGAAATTTCGAAAGAAAAAAAAAATGCTCATTTGTATAGTGTTTTGGAGCTCATGCGCGGCGAGCCTTCTTTTAAAACACACACCGCGTTTCTTTTCTCCGTCTCTCTTCCCCCCCCCCTCTCTCGCGGCTCCGCGGAGGTAAACACCTATATATTTCTCCGTCCGATTCCTCGTATAGAGCGGCGCGCATTCGTATCGGTCGCGCGGGGCCCTGTGTATACACACAAGACACAACACACCGACGCGCGACTCGCCGCGCCGGGCAAGTACATGTGAGTCTGTGTATACGTGGGAAGACATGGCCCGGAAGATGCGCAGTCGACCGGCGCGCAGACTCTTGTTTTGTTCGCGCCTCTTCCATCTCTGTCCCTCTTGCTTTGGCCGCGGCGCGCGCGACCCTTCTACGCTATATACGCAGGCATCGCTTTTAATGGCCGCGCGACGTTTATATTCGTTCGGCCAAATAAGCGTTGGGCCTGCATTTGCATAAAGGAGACGTCCTTCGCCATGCTGAAATTCAACCGGCTGTTTACTTCTTACCGGTTACATAAATTGGGTTGTACCATAATTATGTATGTCACTTTTGCTTTTTGCCATAGGTTGGATAATCTTTTATGGCAATTTTTTAATATGCATGTAGGAACCTATAAGAGCAAATTTAAGAATTTGTTACACTGTCACAATATTACTAAGAAAAATTTATTTTATGCTTCGTAATTTGTTTGATACGCCACTTCGGCTGTAATACCTACTGTAAGCGCAGTGCGCCTATAATTTTTTTATTAACTAATATAATCCCGTTTACAAATAAAGTAAATAAATAAACATTTTAATTATGAGATTGTTTTATTTTTATTTTCGGTTAGATATATTGTGTATGAAATGCGTACATTTGCAGGCTAAAGACTTATTTTATAATTAATACTCAATATCCGAGAAAAGCATTCGTTTAACGTATCCATATCCATCGAAAAACTTGTTTTCGCGTTTCATTCACCTGCGGAGCAAAAAACGAACTTCAAGTGAGGAAATTATTACTGTATTCGATTCAAATTACGTGCTTTTGCAGCTCTTCATTACAGAAACATTTATTCTGGGATAAGTATGATGGAAAAATAGGGTTTTAATTTTGCTGGGAATACGATGTATTTCGCACGTTTTCATTACTCATTACAATATTATTATGGTACAATTCTGAAATCTGCTTCATCATTATTTCAATGGAATATTAATATAGGGAACTTGCATGCATTTTAAGTTTAATACCTATCGACAGCTTAAGTAAAAATCTAATGACTTACTTAACATTTTTTTTTTGTTATTGGTTAATTATTGATTTTAAGCTCATTACTTGAGTCACTATCACGTGATGCCTTATAGATTTTTAAGTGTACATACTTATGCCGGTTGCACAAGTTTTTTCGGTTTCGACAAAACGCGCATCCCTATTGTTGTAGTTTATCTACGTCTCATTATGTGATATCCTTGTAAATTGCTATTTCAAATGCATTATAGAAAAAAAAAACTAGACCGCAAGAAAACTGCTTGCTAGATCACTGTTATTAATTGTATTTTAACGATTAAACACAAAATTACTCTTTTAATAACCATGCAATGTTCCCCTCTTATTTCAATCTTCACATTTGCTCAGGGTTTCACTAATATGACACATGTTACATTAACATTTCGTTATCGTTCAATTAAATTGAATATTAATTTCTAACGATTTAATTGTTGGACTCATTATCGATCAATATTTTGTTTATTTCTTCATCTAATCACTTAAAAATACTCCCAAGTTGGATGGTATGGAGCTAATCATCTCCATTCCGGCAGCACCATCATTATCAATACTTTCCAAAAAGCAGTGTAAATCGCAGGATAAAATAATTCAGTAATCTCCGGTATTTCCCGCGGAATCCCTGCCGCGAAGTATCTTCCAAACTCGTCGGTCGGAGCAGGAAAAAAAAAGGCGGCCTCGTCCCCGAGCGGCGGCACGAAAACATGGGCGAGATCGCGCCAGGGTCCACGCGCGTGCTCGCAGCCTAAGGCTTATTCCAGAATGATGCAGAGTGCGCGAGCGTACGATTGCACTGGAAGTGTGTGCTCTCCCATTGGGGCCAGTCAGAGCGCACGCCCTTCGAGCGCAAACTCCGCGTCATTCTAGAATAAGCCTAAAAGAGGCGCGCGCGCAAGAGAGCAGCGATCGAGGGGCGCGCGAGAACGACCGTACCACCACCGATCCGCCAAGCGTGGGGCTAAGTAGGAGAGGCACACGGGAGTAGGGGGGAGGGCGCGGCGGTGGCGGCCGGCCGAACGCGTTCTAGTAAACAACTCGCGATGGACATAGCCAAGAAAAAGAGGAAGGGAACAACTCGCGCGGCGGCACTTCTATCGGCGATTCTCACTGCTACTATTTTTCTGGCGCGCGTCATAAAACTGCACTATCACGTGTGTTTTTTTATTATCCTCGCGCGATGCACTTAGTGTGGAGGGGGACTATATACTACGGGAGCGTCGAACGACCCGACTAGAAATGATCGCAAGGATACCCGATGTTTACATGGAGGCAGCGCAAGGAAGCCACGCATGGGTCTGAGGAGTAATTGTGCGCACGTGGACCTGTTGTGCCCTTTGCTTATGCCTTGTGTTATTCAGGTTTTTCATAACCTCAGTTTTTGTTTACTTTTTACTTTTTCTCCATGTTAAACAGCCATTATTAGTGCCGGTACATTTAAAAATGATCAGGAACAGAATATAACATGCGACAGTTTTGTTCAAGCCCTTCGCGAGTTTCAGCTTTTTTATATGTAATTTTGAATTTTTATAAGTATTGTAATTTACAATAATAAACTATGCTATTTTATTCTATCTACAAATACAAGGAACACTGATGGTGTTCATTATTGTTTTTTGAACATATAGAGATACAATAAGGAATACTGTCAATGTTCGTTGTATATATAAATATAGAATCAATTCAACTTTTGATATTCTGTTCCTGTCCTCAGTTCTCTATTCCTTTTTCACTGTCCCGACTCTTACTATTATTTTGAATGTAAATAAATAGATGCAATCCCTTTTGTTAAAACGCATTGCGATATAATCGAATTGAATTTGAGATCGAATTATCGAATCTTGAAATCGATGAGCGTGAAAGTAGTCGTGATTAACTTTTGTTAACCTTCAAACCCGAAAAATTAACGCGCGAAGCTCGGTTGAGAGCTGTCATTTTTTTTATTATTACTAGAAGTTTGCTTAGCGCGCTCCGCGCGCATAGATTATTTTGCCGTAGTGCTCTAAAGTTGGTCGCTTCTAACTTTATTCCGTTTCTTATTCGATCCTTTCCGTTGTATCCATCAATAAATTTTTTGATAAAGCTCTGAATTGGCTCTACGTTCGATATATCGCCATCTCCCTTTTATAGATGGATCCTTTCCGTTGTATCCACCAATGAATTTTTTGATAACACTCTGAATTGGCTCTACGTTCGATATATCGCCATCTCCCTTTTAAAGATGGAATTGTTTATTTGACAGTAACCTACAAAAGGATCTTCGTACCCGCAAAGTGCGTGCTGATCTAATATAAATAAACAGAGAAACGTACGTACGTTCATTAAGATTCAATTATTTTGATAGAAGTCAACGAGGACTTTACGAGGGCTTTAATTCGATACTCGCAAGGATCTGATCGTTGGCTTGCCTTCTTCCTGTTTTTAACTACAATGGGTTCTATCATAACTCCGAGGCTTTGGCTTGTGTTGATTTCTTATACTCGTAGTAGTCCGGCAGAGAGAGGAGTTTGTTTACGGTGGGAGCGCTCGTGGGTCAGCGTACGTACTTTGCGTGCGTGTACAAGCTTTGCGTGCAGTGAACGACGGAGCGACGCGAGTGTGTATAGGTCGTCCTTCCCGCGCGATATAATATATATACGTCAGCGTCGGCGGAGAGATTTCGGCGGAAAGCCGGGTGGAGGAGGACGCGGACCCGAGAGAGAAGCTAGTTGCGTTTTCTTTCGCCGTGCGATGGCGGCGGCTCATGCGCCGTGGCAGCGGCGAGATTCGCAGAGGCCTTACCTTTAATACGACTTTTGCTCTCTTCTGCTCGTTCTGGTTTTTCCTTATTTGTTTCGTTCTGCTTTTTATGATGTAGCGAACGGAAAACGTAGACATCTTTCGCGGTATATTATATTCTTAAACTTTTTTTCTTTGTTTTGAAAAGCTGCTAGGTTATTACCAGGGGTAATTGATACGGCTTATTTCGCGGGACTATTAATCAAAGGAGAAAATTCCATTTAAGAAAAAAAGAAATATTAATATCCGAGACCATCGACATTGACAGGAAGATAGTTAACTATAGCTACAACAACATTTTACACACGACGCATTATAAATGAGAAGTGTTAAACTGTTTCAAAACGTTCAAATTACGAATGTCCGCACATATCTCCTTTTTTTCGTTGTTATTTAATTTATTTTTAGAATCGTTACGTAGATGTATTAGCGATACAATTACAGGCATTTCTCAACTTTTATTTCTCCACGTGTCGTTTAAATTTGAAACGAGTGCGACACAAACATATTTGCTGAGTCCTTTGATTTTTGTTACCCTATTTTTTCCTTATGCATCTGAAATTCTTAAATTAGAATGTAGCAAACAATGTTGTCGCTTATAATGTTGATAAGTACGACAAGATAAAAAAAGAAAATAAACACATGCAACACGGTGCTATGCATTTTCCTTGTTCCATGTTTCTTATTACGTAATGACGATTTAAATGTATAAACGTGCCGTTTAAAAGTAGTAAAGTACGACACGATTTTTCATTATAAGTATCATATTACGAATTAAGTACCAGCTGTAAATTTATTTACCCTTTCTTCATTTTTTATAAATTGAATGTTGACAATTTATTATTTCCTTCTGTACTGTGAATACACAACTCACAACATGTAAAATGTAAATGTAATTTAACCATTAATAATGTAATGTAATCACTTTGAAGTACATTTCATTTGTATTACACGTTGCACATTAACTACTTCTTTCTTTTATACATATTTATGTTAAAGAAAAATCGTCGATATGGTTGTTGATAAAAAAATTAAAATAGTTAATAATAGATAAATCATTTTATCATAAATACGAATGTCCACGAAGATTATAGCTCTATTGCGGCTCGGCGACATTAAATGCATGAAACTAAATTGTCACATTTGTTTAAAATTTATTCGAATTAGAAATGACAGATAGACATATTTTTTAAAGAGATCCCTTTCAAGTGAATTATCTGGCTAATAGGTATAGTCTTAGACCTGCACAACTTCTTCCTTTATATTGATTCATTCGTCACAAAATGTTATTAAAAATAAAAAATGAAATATAAGGCATGTATGAAAATTTTTTGTACATTTAATGCATGGCAAATTAAAGAGAATTACAAGTGATTGTGCTTTAAAAATTTGAAAATCTCTTTTTAGAGGCTCCCTCGTTTTTTTTCTTATCAGAATAAATTGTAAATAGCAATAGAAATAGTGTTATTGATTAGTTTACATGTAGTTGAAATTTAAATTTACATCTTCTCTTAGACTTGTGCTCGTTCTGCAGGTTTTCTCTTCTATATTCACATTGACATTTACCCAATGAAACTATCTATTTACCTTTTCACCTTGCTTTTAATTCGAGAATAAAATAACCTCAATTTGGATGTGATTTACTTACTCTCATTTATAAATAGATGACAGAAACAAAATAATAGATCAGATGGTAATAAGGACAAGCCCCGGAAATGAAGATCTGGGTTCAAATGTTCAAATCCCCAAACAAAAAACTTTTGTTTTCCCATTTTGTTTTGTTGAGAGATAAATTATGTTAAAACAAAAGATAGCAGTTAAAAAGCTGAATTTAATTATTTTGTAAACTGACTCTATCACTCATTTTTGTATATATATTATTAATCTAATGTCAATACGATGCTTTTATGAGTCAAAATATAATATTAATTGTGCGTAATCGCCTGTTTTCTACTCTTAAATTTTACCTTTTATATTTAGCAAACATCAGTCATTTTGTATTGAGTTTTTTCTCATTCGAAATTGTTACGCCGAAATCTATGCTCTCAAACTTCTCTCGATAAAAGCAATTAATCAAAAAACTTAACCGGAATCACAAAAACAAAAAATAAAGTATATACGTGAATTATCACCGACAATGCGAGCGAAAAAGAGCCGCGTATCTTTGTGCGCGCGTGCGGGTACACGCAAATGGGATTAAGAGAGGGTCCGAGGAGGAGGCATACGACGGAGCGAACTTGCGCGTGCGACGTAAATACGCATTATCGTCTGGCTCGCTTTTGGCGGCTCGGAATTTTCGGACTACATTCCCTTTGCTCGTCGCCGTCTCGGCTGCCGGAGCATAGTGCGAGCTCTCTCCCTCTCTCCTCGCGCGTCGCCGGCGGCATCGCAGCTTCACTCCTCTTCTCTTCGGTTTCATTCGCTTTGTATTTCCAAGGGATCTCGCTCACAATACTAAATAATTTGTACTCGCTGTTTGGTCATTACGTCTGAGATGTCGGTGCTTTTGGCGACGACGGCGCGGTTACATTAAGCGATCGTCGAACGTAATTTTCGTTGTGGCGTGGGGACATTTCAATTGTTTTGATCGAGGAATTTTATTTGCTGTCGTGTATTAAGAAGGCCGGCTGACTTGCAAAGTGGATGTACTTACATTGTAAAATAAACGAGGAAGATTCATCTGGTCGTAAAGGGAGAACGGGTCGTAAAATAATATCAGTGCTCGTCCACTTGCTTTATTACAAACGAGGCAATGGAAAAAACACGTTATAATGGCTAAAAAAAAAATAATGTATCAAAAACAGTATATAACTATAATTGGGAAATTCTCGAGGAAACATACAGATGTCGCTTATGAAAAAACAATTCGCAGGTCGTACGCGTATGCGCAGGCTGTTGTTGTGCTTCTGCAATAGTGCTGAAGAAAAGACTAGGTGGCGTCGCGTACTCGCAAGTGGTCAGACGCAAGTTTGGTTAATATATAAGAACGATTTAGGTAGCTTCTATCATAAATTTTACAGCCTAGCGGACCGAAAATACAACTTTCCGGCCTAGGCCGTTTTCGAAAGATTGTATTTTCGGCCTCCCT
>UXGC01002714.1:0-10380 GCA_900480045.1 Eurytoma adleriae
AATTTAACTGAGTCCTTTCTAGATCATTATCTATCACTGTTTTTAAATTTATCAATATCTGAATGGTAATTCTACATACGACAGTACTACCTTAAATGATTATGCAGAAATCTTGGAATGGAAAACGGCCTTCAGATAAATTTGGTGAAATTGGGATTATACAGTGTTCAATGTCCATAACGAAATTCTTATCACAGACGACGACACGTGTCAATTCAATGTTTTAACTCTAAACGCGATTAAACTTAGGAATTCGCAAAATGAAAGATAAGACCTCGTGAGAAAATATATTATTTGCTTATGTTTACTGTTATTTGTCCGGATGTATTCTTACATGTGCATGTACATACGTACAATCACGCAAATATTTATTCAACAGAAGTGAATTCTTGTGGAACGATTCGAAAAAATATCAACGTCGCTGCTTGCTCGTGATTGTTGATGTAGCTCTAGTCTAATGTCTCTTCTTTAAAGTAACTAACGCATTTATTCGCTAGATGTCCTTATTACTATACAATGACTACATCCAGTGATGATAAATCACTTATAGAAGTCGAAGAAAATTTATAATCCAGAATGGTAAATTTTAAGGGTAGATTATTCTTTAAAAAATTAGAAAAAAATAGATTATACATCTGTAGTACTTGAATGGGTGACCGGTTGAGAACCCCGCGTAGCCTTTATATTTTGCTCTTTTGACCTTTTTACATTTTACTGTTTACTATAATCATCAACGATCATACCACGTTGAAAGCACTGATTCTCGTCCCATTACCAAAGTTAAGCAACGAAAGATTTTTTATCTTAACCTCAAAAATGCCATTTTGATGCAAGTTTTTCACTTTTTTATGTATCTCTATATATCTATCTATAAAAGGGGGATAGCGATACATCGAACGTAGAGCCAATTCAGAGCGTTATCAAAAAATTCATTGGTAGATACAACGAAAAGGAGTCAAGTGCAGAGGTAGCAGAAACAGCTAGCGCGCGTAGCGCGCTTTTTAGAATCTAGTATATTTATAAAAGGGAGCTAGCGATATATCGAACGTAGAGCCAATTTACAGCGTTATCAAAAAATTCATTGGTGGATACAACGGAAAAGATCGAATAAGAAACGGAATATAGAGTTAAAAGCGGCCAACTTCAGAGCACTACGGCAAAATAATCTATGGACGCAGAGTGCGCTAAGCAAACTTCTAGTACTATTAAAATTACATAATTTACCATTTTACTATTTACTACTAAATCATAATTTATCATTTTTTAATCCTTTTTATCCCAGAGTTATGAATGGAATTATTTGAAATTGGAAGCAGACAAAATTTGATTCGGTTTTTAAATAATCAATGAATTTGTTGTCGGTATGGCAGATTCCTAACCATAAGTTTAAATTCAAAGTTAGTGCACTCTACCGTACGATGACACGTTTGCATCTTAGTACAGGTATTGAGGCATTTGCAGAGTCATCTTTAAGTGGAGAGCCCTTGGATAAGCCCCGAAGACTGCCATTGAATACATCATCAGCCTTGACAATGTTTATTACCGTATAGGATTGATTCTGATTAGTGTTCCAACTTGAGGATAATGAAGGATGTTATGTAAGGTATGCAAAATTGATTCTGTTGCAAGATATCATCTTTGAATGTTTCATCATACTTTTTGTTTAAATCAACACTCAGCGATAATTCATGCATGTCTCTTGTGCAATAATTCTTGATTCTTAAAAATATTACAGAATTTGTTTTCGCACAAGCGCGGTCTACATGAATCGCATAATTAGTTCATGTAAACCTGAAGTTAGCCTTAACTCCGTTAGTATTTGTTGCAATTTTAATAATTAATATTAGATTACATTATAAATATTAAAAACTTATAAATTAATATGTGAAAATAACAAAATAAATTTTAGGAAACTAGGGATCAATAAATTGAATGAGATTTTTCTACTCAGTGTGTATTTATTTTTTATTATAATGGCTAAAACACAAATATAAATAAATAAGGGTATAACAATAAATATCGAATAACTAATCACACAAAATGAAATTGCTAATGTTAACAGATTGATGAAGCGTTATTAAGACTGTCAGTTCTCAAAGTTACCAATATAAACCAGGTAACGGGATGAGAAGTTGCACTTGAACTTCCTGCATTAGATTTATCTGTCCTTTTTTCGAAACAGATATACATGTAATTACGATTATTTGGGCAATAATTTCCCATTATAATATTTTTTATTTTTTAGTACCATTTTGTTACAAAAAAGGATGTTCCCAATTTTTTTTGTTTTTTGCTTTTTAGTACAGAAATATATATGTATATAGATTTATTGATTTTTTATTCAGGTTTTCATCCACGTAACCTTAATTTCACCCTTAAACAGAGATTGTCAGTAAGAGATTGTATCTTGTATCGCTCTGCAAAATTTCATTATCATTCACCGTATGTAAGTGCATTATAATCGGGTTGCAAGATTCCACGTGTCTACTGCTAAAAATATAAGTTATATAAATATATAAATAAATAAATTAAATAGTTTCTCGATACAAACACTCTACAACATATTTTACGATAGTAAAAAAGAAAGTGCAAGCGTTATCAGGTATAAGATGTCCTTATTCATCGCGGTATAATTATAACTCTTGAAAAACCAGACTTTTCTTGCGAGATTCCAACGCAACAAAATTTTAGCGTCGGCAATTCATCTCGCGTACTGCACAATTTGTAATTTATTCCATAAGATTACCCTATATTACAAATTACTTTTTAACACCGCTATTTCGTTTATTTTTTGAAGTGAATCATTTTCACTAATAGATGTTTAATAAACAATTTGAGTTGAATTATTTTCCGAATTTGATTTGTTCCAGCAAGGATTTATTTACAAGCAATGATACGCGTGAGGTTGTCCCAACGATACTTGCAAAAATAATGGCTTCTCAGATTGATCGTGGAACGAGGTGATCCGTAAAATAATTAACTAAATAATCCTTGTTAGAGAAGAAATCATTTTACGATCTTGGAGAAGTCATGACAATTGGTAAGTGATAATTTTTAATGGTGTGATAGCCAGTGTGTGAGTGATCTCTATTAGGATCATCAGAATGGACCTTGTGAATGAAGTCGTGTGAGTGTTTAATATGTAAGTGGTGATCTTTAGGGGGATTCTGTAAATGTTCATGATGTACGTGGTGAATCTTGAGGGGTTTATGTAAAGGTTCGTAATGTACGTGGTGAACCTTGGAGGGATTATGTAAATGTTCGTGATGTATGGGGCGACCATTAGACAGACTATGAGAGTGTTCGTGATGTAATTGGTGACCCTTAGGGGGATTATGAGATAGTTCGTGATGTAAGTGGTGACTCTTAGAGGGACTAGGTGACAGTTCGTGATGTAAGTGATGATTATTGGAGGGCCCATGTAAGTGACTGATGTGCGAGTGATGATCATTCGGGGAATCGCGTAAATGTTCATGTGAATGACCGGAGGGTAAATGGTGATCCTTGGAAGAGTGATGATGATGTTCGGACTGTAATTGGTGATCCTTAAAGGAGGAATGCGAAGGACTCTGGTGTAAGTGATGACCATTCGAATGATCATGTGATTGGTCAACATGTAAGTGATGATCCTTCGAATGACCATGTGATTGGTCATCATGCAAGTGATGATCCTTCGAATGACCATGTGATTGGTCAACATGCAAGTGATGATCCTTCGAATGACCATGTGATTGGTCAACATGCAAGTGATGATCCTTCGAGGTGTCATGACCGAAATTCACGTGTACAGGATCAACCGTAATGGGATTAGTGAAGTCAACGTGTACTTGGCTATCCTTGAATGATGTTTGTATGGGTTCCATATGTAAAAAGTGACCATTTGAGTCGCCGAAGCGCAAATGGAGATCCTTAGAAGGATCATGTGAATGATCCTTGTCTAAATTTTGATGTTTGGACTCATCCGAATCACACGGCTCACCCTGTGAGTCATGTGACTGGACATTATGCAACCGAATATTGATGGTGGAGTCATGAGTATCGTCATTATGTAAGTTGTGACCTTTCGGCGAGTCATGTGAATTATCATTAACAATGCGAAGATCTATTGAAGAATCATAAGAGTGATCTTTGTGTAAGTTATTATGTTTATCAGGAACGAGCGCGCGATTGTGGTGTAAGTTATGATTCTTTGGAACGTGTGGGTAGTGTATTGGATGATTTTTTATAGCATGATGAGGGTTGTCTTTGTGTAAGTCATAACCAGAATGGTCATAAGAGTGACCGGTTTGTTTGTTAGCCTTGGGTGAGCCATGTGAGTGATCCTTGGTTGAATGGTGATTCTGCAAGAGAGCATGTGAGCTCTTGGGAACGGAATCAACTTTTTTAGTATGCTTATGGTCAGTGTGCACAGGGTGATTCTTATACGATGTATGTTGTGGGTGCAAGTGTAAGTGGTGATCTTTGGAGTTATCGTGGGATAAGTCTGTATGTACAGGCTGAACCGTAATAGAATGAGTAAAATCTGTCTTCACAGGATGATCCTTAAAAGATGTATGCACTGGTTCCATGGAAAGTCCACGAGAAAAGTCCGTCTTTACGGGTTGAACCATAATGGGATGAAATTCTGTGTGTACAGGATGATCCTTAAAAGATGTATGTACTGGTTCCACGTGCAAATGGAGTTCCTTGGATAAGTCTGACTGTACGGGATGAACCGTAACAGAATGTGAACGATCTGAGTGCACTGGGTGTTTTTTAAGAGATGTGTGTGGTGATTCTAAGTGTAAATGGTGATGCTTGGTTGTGTAGTGAGGATGGTCATTAGGCAACTGGTGACCTTTGGAGTCGTGTGAATAGTGTACACGTAATTGTAAATCTTTGGAGGATTCGTGTGGAGATTCATGTAAATGATGACCCTTTGAATCATGCGAGTCATCTATCCGTAATTTTAGTTCCTTGGAGGAACCATGTGAGGGTCTTTGTAAATCGTCGTCCATGCATGATTGGGATTTGGGAGTACCGTGTGAGGATTCATGTAAATGGTGGCCCTTGTGGTGATGTGAGTGGCCCATGCGCAATTTTAGATCCGTGGAAGAACTATCTGAGGGCTTGTGTAAGTGATGACTCTTGGGCTCATGTGAGCTATCCATACGCAATTGTATATCCTTGGAGGCATCGTGTGAGGGTTCATGTAAATGATGGCCATTGGGGTGGGGACCATGTGAGTTGTCTATGCGTAATTTCAAATCTTTGGAGGAACTGCCTGAGGGTTCATGTAAGGGCTGATTCTTGGACTCATGTGAGACGTCTATGCGTAATTGTAGATCTTTGGAGGAGCCATGCAAAGGTTCATGTAAATGATGATCCTTGGAATCATGTGAGTCATCCATGCGTAATTTTAGATTCTTGGAAATATCACGTGAGGGTTCATATAAATGATGACCCTTAGATTTATGTGAGTGGTATTTGATTATTTGTACATCCTCAGGAGAATCGTCCGAGGGTTCATCTATGTGATGAATCGTAATGGCATGCATAGCATCTGTGTGTACAGGATGATCCTTAAACGATGTATGCACTGGTCCCACATGCAAATGGTGATCCTTGGAAATTCCATGCGATAAATCAATCTTCCCAGGATGAACTGAAATAGAATGCGCAAGGTCTGGGTGCACATGATGATCTTTAAACGATGTATGTACTGGATCCACATGCAAATGGAGATCCTTGGAGATTCCGTGCGATAATTCCGCATGTACAGGATGGACCGTAATAGAATCTGTAAGATGAGTATGCACGGGGTGATCTTCAAACGATGTATGCAGTGGATCCACGTGTAAGTGGTGAGTCTTCAATGAGTAGTGGGGATGAGCATTGTGTATGCGATAGCCTTTGGAGTCGTGTGTGTGGTGTATGCGTAATTGTAAATCCTTGGAGGATCCGTGTAAGGGTTCATGCAGGTGATGACCCTTAGAATCCGGTGAATCGTCCATGCGTAGAAGTAAATGTTTGGATAAAGCCTGCGAGGGTTCATCCAAGTGATGATTTTTGGATAAATAGAGTGAGTGTTTATTATGTAATCGGTGACCCTTGGGATCATGTGAGGCATCCATGCGAAATAGCAGGTCCTTGGAGGAACCATGTGGATGTTCATGATGTAAGTAATGACCTTTGGATGGCTCGTGAAAGTACTCATGATGTACGTGATGATCCTTGGATAAATATTGGTGACCATTGGGTAAATAATGACTTTTAGAGGCATGTGGATGATCAATATGAGATTGGTAGTGATGTGAGTGGTCTTTATGTACGTGGTGGCCCTTGGAGGGATGTAAATGGTCGGAATATAAGTGATCTTCCTCAGAGCCGATGTGTGATAAATCCGTATGGACGGGATGAACCGAAATAGAATGTGTAAGGTCCGTGTGCACAGGGTGTTTCCCAAACGATGTATGCAGTGGATCTACATGTAAGTGGTGAGACTTGGATGAATAGTGTGGATGAGCATTATGTAGATGGTGATCTTTAGAGTGGTGAGAATGATCATTGTAGGAATGATAGTCCTTGGGTGAGTCAAAAGAGTGATGTACCTCGTGACTTTTCGTAAGATGTGGGTAGTCCTTATGTAAATGGTGACTATTTGGAAGTTCTCGTGAATGTTCAAGATGTAGATGGTGTTCCTTCGAGATGTGTGATAAGTCCGAATGTACAGGATGAACCGTTATAGAATGCGTAAGGTCTGGGTGCACTCGGTGATCTTCAAACGAGGTATGTAATGGTTTTACGTGTAAGTGGTGATCCTTGGATAAACCGTGAGAGTAGTCGTGGTGAGAGTGATGAACCTTTGAATGATCATGTGGATGGTATGAATGGTCATGATGTAAGATTTGATCCTTCGAGATGTCGTGGGGATGTTCCAAGTGCATGGGATGATTCTTATGGGAATGATGAGTATGGCTGACATGTAAATGGTGACTTTTTTTAGAGTCATGAGGATGACTTTTGTGATGTCCTATGGTTAACTCGTCAATAAGATTATGTACTTCTTCTGGATCATGAGATTCGTGTCCATGACTATCAAATCGCGTATGAACATTGGGACTGCTTACAGCGTTAACATCAAGATTATGTGTATAGCCTGGATAACCCTTTGAAGAATTCAGGACATCATCTACTGAACTTTTGATTTCATAATCCACGTCAATATCGTCCATACGAGGCGTGATGGGAGTGTCTTCTTCATCACAATCATCGACGGTTTGATCAGTAATATTGTGATTGTTTATTCGAGGTTCAATATTATTAACAGGAGGAACCTTGTTACGCCCCCTTACTGCCGATAAAGCCTTTTTATGGTTGTTATTGAGCGAAACTGACATCCTAAGTGTTCGTGCTACCATTTTTAAAATCTTGGAAAGAAAATTTTCAGGCTTCGAGTGCTTTGTAATAGCTGGAATTTGTCGAAGTACTGTTGAATCCACATTATGCTGAAAATAATTAAGATTTTTTTTAATTTGCTCTCTATATTTTTCACATTGTCTTGTACTCTACTAAACTTCAATAGTAACAGTGTTGCAATATTAAACTTAAAAAAGTAGTCTTTAAAATGAAAAATGATAACCGAATTTCCTTAACTAATATATGATTTCCAGTGACAATATAAAGAAGAGTGTCTGAAAATGATACTAGTGCACGAGTTAGCTATATAATTAATTAGTATTTCAAAGTAAACTCCTTACTAGGAATTCATCGATAACAATGCAAATGTAATTTAATTTATCCTGTCATAATAAATGATTCGAAAGTGAAGTCACAACAATATTTGTAATTTATTTATAGTGTTTCTGAATTTGCAATTTAAAGAATTCCAAAAAACAAATCCGAAAGAAATACCTGCATAATCTAAATTAGTATGGATGTTCAGAAAAAAAGAATAATAATATTAGGTAACTGATTGGCTTACAGCGAGAATTAAATTATTATAAATATAGTTAATAAAATTTTAAAAACTTCACAAAAGAATCTTTTTTAAATAACTTTAAAAAGTTGTGTCTATTACTCTTTCTTTGTTAATTTATCCGGATTTTCTATAATTTTACATTATGTTACTTCACAACAATGAAAGAAAGAAATTGTAATTTATAGCATCCTAACTTTGAATTCACAATTTTAATGTGAATTTTCTAAAGTAAGAGATTATTCAATTCGAGTGACTTTTTATTTAATAAACTTTGCTCAAGATAAATAACCTACTTCCGTACTCGCTCCAAGAACTATTAAAATACAAAGTAGTCGTCTACGTAGTTATATAAAGTCATACACTTTAATAAAATAAGATTAACTTGTATTTACACTAAAGGCCGGAATTGATTAACGCATTCAATTAATCGGGGTATTTTTTTTAAACAAGGTTAACTTTTTAAGTTTAATATTATAATCGTGTTATTAAAGGAGAGCGGGGCATATAGTGGGCCACACATAAGATTTTTTAGAGGCGCATTGTGGGCCACCTAATTATGTAAACTTGATCTGCCACCCCTAAACTTGAGGTATCATACCAATTATACGTTAAGTTTAGGGGTTGCAGATCACATTTGGATGAACAGGTGGCCCGCAATACTGCTCTAAAAAACTGTGTGCGCGACCCACTATATGCCCCGCTTTCCCCTATTAAAACGTTATTACTAAATTTTCATCTTGTACATAAATAATTGATTCTTGTAAAACATAATAAATCGCATACATACATGAGTGTTGTCATCACAAGAGCAGAATCCGACAAAAAAGGCGAGTGCCAAGAGAAGAAAGCAGCAGATCTTCATTTTTCGGCTGTTTATTAAAACTAAAATCGCAACATCTCTTGAGTCTGGAGTAAGTAATAAAAACGGTATACAGCAATTTATATGGTTCATTAACTGATGTTTATAAAATTTAGTCACGCACAATAATCGCCGACTATTTTTGTTGACCCTCATGAAAGCAACGCGAAGGAAAACATGCGGAAATTTGAGAAGCACAGTTTTGGTTGGATGTTTTCATGAAGAATAAATATTTCTTTTCTTTGTTAATAAACATTTCTTTTTCTTATCTGATTCATTATTCTGCACACGTTTAATAATACATCATTATCTTGAATTAATCAGATAAGAAATGTTCATTACTAACCAAAAGACTTTTCTGCATAGACATGTATTTTTTCAAAATAACTATAAATTTGAATAAAAATAAAAAATGCTATTTGTAGTGATAATAACGTTTATTTTTAAATAGTTGTAGATGCTTTGTAATTAACTATACTTTTTTTACCCTTCATTTTTATTATTTTTCAAAATTAATTTTTTATTATAGTAGTTGTATAGAAAATTTCAATGATTTATCATAATGAACAAATATTCTAAAAATTTGTAACTTGTAGTTAAATATCAGTCTTTTAAATCAATGAATCATTTTAGAATTTGAGAGAAATCCAAGACCCACTGGTCATTTCCTTCTAAATCTATCAATAAAAGGTAGTAAAAAAATAATCAATAACTATTCTAAAGACATTTTGCTTTAATACTTCGTCATTGCTAATTCAAAATAGAATTTGCAGAAACCTGTACGTTAATCCCGCGAAAAAAATCCAAAATGTTAGATAAAATATAGTAGCGATAAGCAGTAAAGTTGTTGACCCGAGCTTAATCATTTATCACCTGTGATACCGATTGACACCATTTCCATAAGTATAAATAGGTCAATCACTCTCTTAAACAAGGTAAATCACTACTCGGAAAAAAGTTCTATTAAAAATTTAAGTATGGAATGACTCTATTAAAAATTACAATAGTTTCTTGTAAATATTACTAGAGCTATAGTAAAATGTAAAATGTCTTCGATTTCTAGTAAATTTTAAAAGAAACTACCCTTACCAAAATATCCTATAAGATTACTTATAAGCTCCCTATAGGTCACCTATAGGAAATATTATAGGACACATTGAATTTTCTAGGAAGTCCTATACCTATTTCGCGCTAAAAAACGTATAGGATTCCCTATAAATTTTCCTATAAAATTTTTTATAGGATTTTTTTTCCTATAAAAAATTTTGTAGGAAAACCTATAGGAAATTCTACAGAATTTTTAGCGCGAAATAGCTATAGGAATTCCTATAGAAACCTATAAGATATTTCCTATATAGGATATCTATTCCTATAGGATTTCCTTCAGGATATTTTCGTAAGGGTATAGTAATAATTTTTATAAGAAACTATTGCAATTTTTCCTACAAGGTCAGTCTGTGAAAACTTTGAAATAAACAAATTACGACATTAAAAACAAACATTTTAAGCCAAGTCTCATTAAAATTGGTTAAAAATTGTGGTCGGCAGTTGTCACACAAGG
>UXGC01002715.1:0-10379 GCA_900480045.1 Eurytoma adleriae
ATTTTTAGATATACGTCATTTTAACATTTATTGACCAGAAATTCTGCCCAGAATATGGCCAATTTTCTACCAGGGTATCTTTGATTGTAATTTCATTGACTTTTTTTATTATGCCATAGGCAACAATTTATTATAGAGGCCAGTAATATAAAAAAATGTCCGTCGCTAGACAATATATAGTAATAAGATATTTGTACAATTTTTTACAGCCCTGAAGAATTAGGTACAGTCTCTAGTACCAAAACGTCGTATATATTAATAATTAATTAATCAAAAATTGATTCGTCGCTGATCATTTGAAACTTCTCAACATTTAATGACTTGTCTGAAAAAGAGTTTGCAAAAAATTCTGCGGACTTTTTTTTAAAAAATTAAAAACTTACTTAATTTTTCAATTGACAAGAAAATTGTCTGGAAAGTTTTCCGCTCATCTATTATTACGTTAAAAAGGTAAAGCCTGTATTGATTTTAAGGAAATAAGAATAGCGAAGTCTTTTAAAAATGTTTCCAAAAACTAGCAAAGCTCAATTATTTGAATCGCTAATAAAGAGTATGCCCTTTCGCGGAAGTAAAATAAAACAGCAAATCATAGTGTTTCGAACTAGTAAAATCTACTGACGAGGAAAAAGAAAAACTAGAATTACAAAATCAGTGAAATTAACATTTGAAAAATAGAAACCGTATTTTAGAGAATGCGAATTCAGTGTAAACTTTAAACCTATATCAATTAACCGTAATGCCAATAACGCATTGCAAAAAAGAATGTTCTACATTTAATTAGTTTATTTAATTTATTTATTATTTAATTAATACATTTAATTGTTCCTACAGATGCTAATGAAAGTAAAATAAATAAGTAATGTGCAGAATATGAAATACACACTTTATAAATATATTTAATTCATAAGTCGGTATATTTAATTCGAATAAGTGCTTCTATACACTGCATCGTTAAATAATAAAATTAAACATTTCCCTTATTTTGCAGTGTACGTACACTTATTCGATCTATCACTGAATTAAACTTAAAGAGTACGTTTTATTTTTTCCGCGTTGAAAGGCTCTACCTTCGTAAACAATGCATAACGAAGAAACCGTAGACTAAAAAAGGCGCGCGTTTCGCAAACGGGCAGCTCGTGCAAACGCGTCGATAAGAATTGGAAAATTTATCGCCTTAACAGCTGCGGCGGCGGCGCGGGCATCGGCGAAGCCCGACGGATTACCCGCGGCGGATTTAAAAGCGTCACGCGAGGCTGGTCCACGGCGCGCGAAGTGTGACCGGCGCGCGCGGCTTCGATTTGGCGACGGGAGGCGCCCGATCTCCCAATACCGCGCCGTTTGGAGGGCTGCCACATTTTTTTCCCCCTCCCCCCCGTCGTCGTAATTCCTCCGCGCACAGCGGAAGTTGCGTCAATCGCGCCGCGGCAAATGTAAAAATATTCTTGCGCCGTCGGTTAATTGGGAAAGGATCTCGCCGCAGAAACTGGGTAAAATGGCACTTTCCCTTAGTCTTGCGCTCGGCGGCGGCGGGCCATTGACGCGGGAAGGAAGAGAGGCCCGTGCAGCGTCGTCGCGAACGCGTCATGCTCCGCGGGGCGCTTTTGAGAGTGACTAAAGGAAGCACCGTTAGAAGATCGCACCGAGGCGACCGGGTATAAGGAACTGCGCTGCCGCCGCCGCCGGCGTTATACCGTTCAATCCTCCGTTCCGATCGGAGATGTCCCCGAAATCGTGGGAAATACCGCTTTTTTGAACGAAAAGAGTACTTATTACTCAGTTTTATAAGAAGACAAGACGCACTCGTAAAATATACTTATCGAGTACAGATTATTTAAATTTCCTGTAAGCATAAAAGTAGCATTAATCGAAAATTTCTGTTACACGTTCTCTTGAATAGCTACAGTGAAGTGTATATTAATTTAGCGTTGTCAAAAGAATTGAACAATTTATTGACTACGATATCCTTTCAAAAAAACCGATGGCAGGATGTAGTGAAGTATTCATGAGTATATCCGGCTGAACGGCGCCAAAATTCAAAAAAATTTCGTATGAACTTTCTAACCTCAAAAATTATAATGTATCGTATATTATAGCACAGGTGCGGAAGATGATTATTGAACTCCAGCGACGGTTTTCGCCCGAGCCGAATAATCACTTACCCACTTCTACTATATACGATGTTTTATAGCACGAGGGCCGAAAATTGGCATTAAAGTTGCCATTTTGAGGTTAGAGTGTTATAAATAAGATTTTGCTAGTAGAGTTAAATAGTTTGAAATTAGCTTTTGTATATATTCAAGCTTACTATTCTATTGTTCTTTATTAATTACACGCTAAATTTCACTCTTATTCTAAAGTTAATTCTTTTAGAGAGTCAAATTTAACTCTACAGGAGTAAGTTTGACTCTAACAGAGTGAAAGAATCGCTCCACATGAGTAGACTCTAAGATAGAGTAAAATTGTATACGTTGTGTTATACTGTTTGACTCTACTTTCGAGTCAAAATTTCACTCTATTTCCCTCGAGTGAGGGAGAGAGTTTATCTCTAGTCTTTGAGTCAAAATTTGACTCCATTGGAGTCAAAATTCACTCTAGCCGATTTAGCGTGTAAACGTTGAAATATAATTTTTGAATTAGATTTACTATTTTATTTACTTCACTTGTATGTATCAATCATGTATAAGCTATTAAAAAGAAAGAGGAATAATTTATAAGTGAATAAAATAGAAGCAAATTTCATAAATAATCAGTACAAATATAACCACCGAAAAAGGCAATGAATTTAATTTTATCATTCTTCTGCAGATGATATAAATATAAATTCAACGTAGTTCGTGACTTGTAATATAAATAAAATCTATTTATAACGAAAAATATATAGCATGTAATTGACCTTTTTTAACATTCGGTCATTCACTGGTTGCCCGTCATAAACCGCGCAAGTTTCATAAAAATGTCTCACGGTTCCCTAAAAAGTACAGTAATGTATTCCCGCGAATCGCAGGGTAATTTTCCTCGATCGACCGACACTTTACAATATTCCAACAGAGTCGTTGTAAGAAGTAATTAAAAATTATCGACTGGTCCTTCCGTGTCGCAAAAGAGCTGCCAAATCGGGCGCGAGTTAATCGGTCATCGGGTTGACGAATAAAAATGCGATGGCGACGGGAAAAGTGATGTGTATCGCAGAATGGAGAGAGAGAGAGAGAGAAAATGGCCGGAGTTCGTCGGCAGTGACGATATGATGACCTAGTGCCCAGACCACGCGAGGCCTTCACCGTCGCACGCTACTGAACGCTCCATCTCCTAAGTCCGTCTCTTTCTCTCTCTCTCTCTCTCGCTCTCTTGAGGAAATACCGCTAAACGACGTCTCTCGAGTTACTCCCGGCTTCTTGCCAAAAACGACGACACACTGCACCGCGGTTATAATAGTTTAAATATTTAAGAGTGCAGCCGCACTCTGACTCTCTGCTTCCCTCGCTCTCGAGATAAGATAGAGCAAATTTATCACGGTGTATATTTGTTTCTTCTTCGTGTTTCCATAACACAAGTAATACACTTTGAGATTAATTGCAGTTGGTTCGTTTCTTCCACGGCACGTGTTTATGTAATAGCTTATTATTCGATTAATTATGTGAGAATCGACTTCATTTATTAGCGTGCAATCAATGTTTTCCTTGTGTAATACTTCGCGAAGTAAACTGATGTAAGTTAATGAAAAAAATTAGTAGTTACAACTATACACAGAGAGAATGAGTGAGTAAACATAACCTAAAAAGTATCGATAAAAATTATCGACTGAGTTTGAGCGTAAATTGCCACCTTGCGTTGATAGTTTTTACTGACTTTTGAGCAAAGTTTACTAACTTTCTGGAAAAATTACTAACCTCTTTGTAAATATTGCCAACCTTTTTGTCAGATTACCAACCTCCTTGTAAAAATTGCCACGTATATAGTAAAAATTCCCCAGAAAGGCAAAGCGTCCCAACATTACCGTGAAAGTTTTTTAAGAAGTGCCAACTAAATAATTTCTTTGAATCAAGTAAATATTTCTCTGAAACTACTAAATGTATTTCATATAATAGTTTCTAAACAAATGTTTAGTTAATTTAAAGAAATTATTTAGTTGGCACCCTTTAAATAAATATTTATTTGAAACTACAGGAAACTACTCATTTAGAGAAAGGTAAACATTAGTATATAGCTTCGAATTTAATTTTTAACTTCTTATATACAATTTCATCTCGAAACACACATAAGTTTCTAAACTAAAAAAGAGAATGATGAAAAGTGAAGCCTCTATTGATTGTGATTGGTCAGCTTGACGCGGAGATTTGAAATTTGATTGGCTTACAAATTGTGATGTACTGTGACGGAAATTTGACGCGAATTTTTTAATCACATTTTATCACTTTACATGTACCGCGCGCAAAGCGCGCGTTTAGACTTCTAGTAATTTTTAAAAAGCAATTGCAAAAATATAAAAAATATTCGTGTAGACATGCAAGAAGAAGTTAACATTAAACACACCAATTTTTACGTATATACAGTTTCAAAAGTTTAATCAAACTTTAAACTGAATACGAAAACGGCGAAATATTTTTGATTCCCGCGTCATTACCATATCGGGATTTTCGCAACCGTCCGAGTAAAAGGAAGCAATAGAAGGTAGTACGAAGTTGGAAGCCGAGAAGCTCTGGAAGAACACGGCGGATCTTCCGAGAGGGATGCCGTTGACGCGGAAAGTTTTCGGCCGATTCGTCGGGGTCGACAACTCCGTCGGGGGCGAAGCAAGTAGCGCGGAAAGCTGCGATCGCATGCTAATCGGGAAATTGGCCGAAAGTTCGCTCGGCCTGCCGCTCGCTTTGTTCAGGCCGGCAAAAAAGAATCGTCCTCGCGCTGATTGATTTTTCTCAAACCGATAGCCGCCGCCTGTGCGACTCGACTTGGACGCACGGGATCGTTTCTATTTTGCGCCCTGCGATCCGCCGCTTTTTTATCCCGTCGCTATCTCCGATTTAATTTTGTTTAGCTACGCGTGTAAAGCATTTCGTTGGCTCAGTGGCAGACCTATTAATTTCGTTCAATCAAGCATGACTTGAGAAGTTTTGCGGCTATCGATGTTAGGTTGTATGTATTTCGATGATTGAAACGAATACAGTCCTTGAATTACGAATTTTCGTTTTGCTGCGTCTCCTGATCGTCTGCTCTTGATTAGAAGTTATCTAAAATGAATTTCTGAGAAAGCTTATGCAATGATCAATAATGCGAAATTAAATTAATTTTATTTACTAACTTGAGTGTGCTCATTCTAACAAAAGAGCTAATAGTTGTACTCCATGACTAGTATACGTACAATAATTTAGTTGAATCCAATTAGAAATATAACATTGTTTCAAATCCATGAATTTAACATATTCTTTTTTACATCATTTTACCAAATAATATATAAAAAGCTGAAAGATAAATCATTAATTTCAATTTTTTATTAAAACAGTGTCAATTGATTTGAAAGTTATTGAGAATTTAATACAAAGATCGATAATGCATTTAAACTAGCGCATTTCGTTACAAAATCTAACGAATTTTTTATTTTTATTTTTCATTATCGATACCTCAAATAAAACAACTTCTCATAATTATCTTTTTGCAAAATCTCATAGCAAAGCAAGTTCATGCTAAATAAAGAAGATTTATAAGCAACGTTCAAATTAATCTTATTTTTTCTAGTTCAAAAAACATCCAGTAATAGAGTCTAAAATGTTGATTTCTTCGTGTAAGAAAACCTTTTTTATAGTATCAGCAAAATCCTAGTCAACAATCACTGCAATCCGGAGTTCTAATACTTTCCTAGTTACAGTCGACAATTAACTAACAAACTTTTCATTTCAAGCCTCAGAGCTTACGTCAGGAAAAATGAAAGTAAAAGACATTCCAATAATAAATTAAGAATTTATAAACCTTCCTAATATTATTTGTAAATAATTTGATGAATTTAACACTGAGAAAAATGTATGGCTGTGACAACGATATTATAGGTGGCGCTACGATATAAAGTCGCAGCTGGGGGTCTATTCTCTAAGATGATGCATGACACGGGCATACGAGGAACCATTTTGATTGGTTGTGGGGCTTAAAGAGTCAATACGATTGGCTCCTCATATAAATGTATCAATCTTTCACTTACAGAATAACCCCCCTGTCGCGACTACTAGGTTATATAGCTGCATCAGCAATATAAATAGCTGCATCAACCATATTCATATATAATATTATATATTATATATGATATATAATGTATATCATATATTCGGTTACGATATAGATTTGTGTTGCCACTACAGCGGAACGTATAGACGAATGTAGCTATACTGCCAGGCTGTACACAGGCTATACATTTATATTGTTATCGCAACTATACGCTTTTCTAAGTGAAAGAATGCCCAAGACATTCTATAATAAAAAAAATGTCACCATCAGACCGTTAGCTTCAATCCAAACTGAAACAATTAGTACAGATTTTTCAGCGCTGCATCAGAAAGATTCCGTTAAAAGAAAGTAAACTCCAGTTCCTCCAAGCACTGCTTGCGCTTCCAATCGATATAACGCAACTGAAACGCCGAAACGATGCGTCAATCGGCCTAAGGGAAGATCGAATCGTCCGCATCTCGACTGCTGTTTTTCTCGCCGGCGCTCCCTCTGGCGAGGGCCGCGTCAGTCCGCGGCAATGCAGGAAATATAATGCGACGCGCGGGCCGCGCTATAACGCGGGCTTAACCTACATACGTGCTCCTTGCACCTTCGGCCCGCGCTCCTTACTCGCGCCGCCACTAAAAATATATCGCGGACCTTGGGTGCGGAGCGTCGCGCCCTCGCGAACTTTAAACTCCCGCGCGCCTCGCTACTCGCGGTGCATCCGGGCGGAGGCGCAGCGCGGCTTCCGCTTCCTTCTCTTCGTATCTCTATATACTGTAAAAAATCACTTTGTAAAATTAATGTCAACTAGTTATTTTTTTAACATCTTCAGAATAGCATTAATAAGATTGACAATTAAATGTAACATTCTCTATATAGAGTAAATTTACCAATTCTGAGGTTATTTACAAATCTATAGAGTAGTAATTTTACTTTATAAAGTAAAATTATTACTCTGAGCACTACGAATAGTACATTATGTCACTGGTGCGGAAGATGATTATTTAAGTCGCACGACTTAAAATCACTTACGCACCAGTCTCATACGATATTTTATAGCGCGAGAGTCGAAAATTAGCATTAAACTTGCCATTTTGAGGTTAGAGTGCTATAATAATCTGATACAATCTCAGAACAGTGATTTTACTACCTGTGTTATAATTATACTGACTGCTAAAATTTTTATAAAATACCACTCGTCAATTTCATGTCTAATCTTACAATTTACTAATTGTTAGTAAAGTGACGTTTTGCGAAAAATAGAGTGGAATAGTAAAATTAAAGTCGAATTTTAAATTTCATGTCAGTGATTCAGGCCCAATTTTATAGGCCATTAAAGATTACTAACTTGATTCGGTAATTTTACTACCTGGTACAAGGTGGTTCATGTCGAAATTCAATTACTGCAGAAGATTGAGAAAGAAATGTGCGCTACTCTTTATTATATTTTGAAGAATGTTTCAGTAGTTTCCTGGATGTCAATTGCAGAATAAATAATTTTTAAAGGAAAAAGTTGTTAAAAATTTTAACTTTATTATATTATTTATTATTTATAGAACAATTAAGAATTAACGATGTGAAAATTATGATATTGAGCGACATGAAAGATTTAAGCACAAGTTTCGGTTTTTTTTTAGATGGGGTTGGTTTTAAGTAAAATATGAAGAAGTTTCGTCTTACGGGAGGTCGATATTATTTACGTATTGCAGTAATTGACGATGAAATTTGGACGAAAATTTGTTTATGAGACTACCTGATTTAAGATTATTTTTTATTGATAGCAAAAGCATAAAATGATTGGCTATAAATACAGAAAGAAAAAATAAATAGTTGAATATAACCTAGAAAGATTATGACTTGCTCATACGTGCGAGTGAGACGGAGCAAGTATCACTCTGCGTTCGAGCATATGTACACATGTGCGTCAGTGTACTGCAGTCGTTGTTTTGACTTTCTCAATCGGTCCTATGCTTCCACAACTTATTCTTTTCTTCCCGTTGAATCTTATCCCCGGTTGAGCCGTTGAGCGACTTACTTTTTCCCCTTTTTATTTTGCAGCTCGATAAAACATTACAGAAGCCCATTAAGGATGGAAGATCGGCTGAATGTTTGATGGCCGCGCGGCAATCAGTTTGTCAAGTTCATAGATCGGAATTGATTTTCCCCGTCGAGCTAAACTCCCGGCGTCTCTATAGGTAAATAAGCCGAGTGCGGGAAGGCGGGAGGGGAACCGGTAGCAGCGGCGCTGCCTAATCGATAGGCGAAAAAGCTCTGTCTCTGGGGCATGTAGAGCGCCGGCTACGTCCTCTATAGGTCGAGGATGAATGTGGCCGAGGCAAAAACCGGGAACTCAGCTGACAGTCTGCCCGGACTCAGCTGACTGATGTCGCCTATTTAAGTGCTCAATTTGCTTGATTATCATTAATAAAAAGAAAAGCCGAAATATTTCGCTACGGGCTTGCTTCGAATTAACGTGTTTTCCAAGTCAAGGCAAAGAGGCTACGACGCAATTGTTTATCTCTTGCGATACGCAAGATAAACAAGAGCATTAAAAGAGAATATTTTCATTCGCAGATTGTGCGGCTTATGTCATTTTTAATTCCGCACTTACTCTACTTTTGTGTACGTTGTTATACGATCGAAATCTTGTGCTCTGTTTAAAATTTATTTATTTCAACGGGCTACACGAACATTTTACAGCTTAATAAAAATAATATAAAATATTCATTTAACCAGATTACAAAATAGTTACATGTACATAAAAGGTTGAAACTATAAGTTCCTGAAGAGGTGAAACTAACTCACTACACTGAAAAAAAGCTTATTGTTACTAAATAAATTTTACTTGATTTAAGTACCTAAATTTCAGTTGATTCAGATCGTACCTAAATTTCAGTTGATTAAAGTAAATATTACTTTAATTCAAGTAAATTTTACTTGAATCAAGTAAGATTTTTTTAGTAACAACAATTTTTTTTTCAGTGTATAAGTATAGGTCTAGTAGAAAATCTTAGAAAAAAAAACTTGTTATAACTAAACTTTATAACCAAAGCACTATAACTAATAAAAAACTTCTGATCAAAGTATATACTTAATATAACAGGAGATATTATATTCTAAAGCACGGATCTTGAATTTTAAAGAATATTCTTAAACCAGATGTTTAAGGCTAAATTTTTTAAAATCATTTGGTACATTTGAATTGCCGCAAATTCACTGTTCTTGTAGCTTAATAATGTTTAGTTTAACATGTTTTGAGAGAGAATAGAAATTAAAAAGAAGTATACTCTAATGGGGAAGTGTTTGTTGACAACTGAATATTTTTTTCAATTTTATTAAAAGAGTATAAAGAAATTAAGCGCGCGAAGTGCATTAAATTTACTAATAATGCAAATGTTTGAAAAAAAGCACATAACACGTAAAAATTTATGCAAATTTTGTGCCTAAATCAAAGTAAAATGTAAATGTAAATACAAATCAAGCGCATAAAATAAACTTTTTAAGGGAATACAATGCAATCTGAGACTAGCGCAGAAACTTCTCAGTTTATCTTTCTACTAATTGCACGCATGTTTATTTAAATTAATCAAGCAAAACTTTGAACGCTGCAGATTTGTCTAGCGCAAGAATACCGCCGGCGAGTATGTAATACTATGTATGCACATTTACATCAACAGAAGTTTCTCCCAGTTCCGCGTGTACGAGCGCGCATTCACTCGGACCGGCCCCTTTTTCTCGCCGTCGTCCACTCTCCTCTCTTCTTCTGCCTCGTTGCCGAGTCACTCCAGCGCGCGTAATGCCTCCTCGGAAGTTTGCGCCTCCGCGAAGAGAGGCAGAAAAAATAATCCACGTGCGTCAGTCGACCGCTTAATAATCGCGCCGACGAAGTTGGCGGAACCGCGCGCGCCGCGATAAAGACATCGGTAGATTCGCGATAAAGCGACGCGCGCGTACAACTGCTGCGCGTAACAGTTGGAGAGCCCGCGCGTCAATCCGAGCGGACGGAAGCTCACTCGGCGCGGCTCTTCAGATCCAACCGAGCGAGACACCCCGGGTGCTTTTCAAATATTTGACGCTCCGCGCGCGCGCGCGCGCGAAAACGTCGTACACTGTAAAAAATCACAATGTAATTTTACTATTCTGAATGCTACTAAAAATCCGACCCACTCTGAGAACAGTAAATA
>UXGC01002716.1:0-10378 GCA_900480045.1 Eurytoma adleriae
GAGAGCGATCTCCGCCGAGGACGCGATAGCGCCGGGGAGCAAACGGGTTGAGACGGCGTGGAGAGCAATCTCCGCCGCCCGCCTAATCGCGACGTGCGGAGAGCGGGAAGACGCGTTGAGGGTCTTCCTCCGCGTCCCTGCATTTCGGGGAACCGCGCATGTGTAGCGCGCGGACCGAATCTTTGCGACGCGGTGCGCGCGAGGTGTCGTCACCCTTGCACGGTTGCCAGATGGCGATCTTCTTTCTTCTTCGCTCCCAAGCAAATGACGTCACTTTCAGTGAGAGCGAAAAAGAAAAAAGATCGCCATCTGGCAACCCTGTAGCCTCCAGGAAGTAAAGTGATTTAGAAAATGGATAATACGATTTTTACTTCCTCCGTGAAAATATTTATACACGGTTGAAAATCTGTTCAATTTAAAACATATCAAAATTCACCGCGCTTCGCACTTTCAATTTGTTCCTCTTCACATTTCATAAACTTCAGAAAAATAATTAATTATCAATAAATTCTTTTTAGTTCAGAAAGGCAGTGATTTTTTTTTTAATTTTTATTCAAAACATATTAGTCTAAATCATAGGTTATGTTGCTGTTTCATTTTTGAGGTTAGAAACTAAATCAGCAATTATTAACGAAATTATTTAATATGAAATTTAGAGTACAATTAGAAAATTTAAAAACTTCATATTTCATTCATTAAAATAATTCTTCCATGATAATAGCGATTCGTTTTCGTTCGTTCGAGTTGCCTCAAACCTGTTGGCGATTTCTACTTGGTACCTAATTCGCTCTATTCCGTCCTTCAATTTTTCAATCTCGAAGCTTTCTATTTTGTTTGTACGCTTACTACTTGTACTTACACTAGTTAATCTGGCTTTTAATTTGGCTATTACTAAAAAGTGGTCCGAATCGTTACCTGCTCCCCTAAAGGCCCTAACGTCAAGAACGTTTGTGTGGCGTCTTATCTATAAAAAAATGGTCGATTTGATTTTGCGTGACTCCGTCCAGTGATGTCCTCGTAGCTTTATGTATATCTTTGTGCTTAAAGCATGTACTTTTACTATAAGGTCCTTTTCCGTTGCGAAATTTATGACCCTAATACCGCTATCGTTGGTGGTTTCGTGTAAACTTTCCTTCCCTATAATAGGCCTAAAAATTTCCTCTACCTATTTTCGAATTAAAATTGCTTAACACTATTTTTGTCTCGTAAGACTAGAATTGGTCGATTATCTGCTATAATGTTTCGTAATAAAGATCTTTAATTTCTCCCTCCTTGTTCTCCATAGGACAGTGTACGTTAATAACTACATACCTATAATACCATTTATATTCAATAATAATATACGAAAGTCTATCATTCATGAATTTGAAACTTTTGACAGAATGTATGATGCTTTTATTTACGAGAAACCCGGTGCCTAGCGTATGCTTGGCTGAACCCTCGTAAAATTACCCGATAGCAGTATACCGTCGACCACCCATGTATTTTCTTGCACTTCTACTAAATTTAATTCGTACTTATCTGCTTCCTGCTCTGTATACACTATGGACATTCCACGATCCCACCCTTAAGTCTCATTTTGTTTGATTTTTGTTTTTGTGAGCCATGATAGTAATTTAAATCCGCACGCTTAGGATCCCGCTCCGACTACAGGTGAGTCCACTGTCCCAGGGGTGACCCTCTCTCATATCTCCCTGAGTCTAAATATGAGAGTTTTCCGATTATAACCAGGTATGTGTAATCTGGTCGTCTCATACACCATACGGTTTCATCCTCGTATCCTAGCTAGCGCAGTGTATCTAGATCAAAGCATTCTAAACCAGTGTGAGCTCATCACACCCACGACTGGACCTATCAGCTGTCCGCGGATGCTTATTCAATTTATTCGCAGTTAACCTCTATCTCAGGGTCCGATCCCCTATCCGCTTAGAGCGACTAGAATTACGCTTATTAAATATTGGAAAAGATACATTCGGAAACTTATACACTAAAGCTTCAGGTATAAAAAATACAAGCAATAATCCATAAAATTTTAGCAAAAAATTCTACCGCTTAGGAAAATAAACTTGGTGGTTGCCAATAGTTTTGCCAACAGCTTTTTTGGAAGTATTATTTTTTGGAACTATTCCACTTCTTTTTTTAACTTTTAACTCCGCTTCATTCAATCATTTAAGTACTTCCCTCAATCGAGTATTGTGTTCTTCTAAATTTGACCCTTCAATCCCTACATCATAAAAAAACATCGTTATTGCCTCAATGATGACACTTGGTACATTAATCTAGTATGTCAGAAAAGGCCTCCATGTGTGCAAATCGTAGTGAGTGGTCGCGATTCCTCGTCAAGTTCAATTTGAGAATACGCGCGTCCACTAGATCATCGGTTTTACTCCCTATTTCAATTTAAGCTTGATATTTCTCTTATTGTATTTACCTATTCCCGGCTCTAATATCTTAGCATTTTCTTCTAAAATATCCCACACACTGATACTCGCAATTAAACCACTTATTTTTTTTTAGACTAATATTATCCATTGACTTTAAATTACTTTAATAATATCAAATTCCGCTAGCCAATCTCTGCCCACTATAGGCGGACTATTCCCCGGTAGCACGAAATGTTAATTCCCTTCTAGTTCCTTTGTATCTAACTCTAACGTCTACCTTCCGTTTTGGGACAATTGTTTCATCTGAATAGTTTTTAAAACGTCTTCCCGTCGAATTAACCTTCAGTTTAGCTGACTTTTTGTAAAACATCTCCGACGATATGGCAGATATTGGCGAGCCGGTATCGACTTCAAAGTGCACCAATTTACCCTCTACTTCCAAGTTGACCAACAGTGATTGCACATAATTTAAATTTTCATCGACTCAATGTGAAAAAGCCTGTCAAAATCACTCGCTAACTCGTCACACTCATTCGTTAGCCGTATTACCAGTATTTTTATTTATAGGATTATCAAATTTCTTCACGTTTTTGTAAACTTTCCCCAAATGACCTGTTTTACCGCATAGATTACAATTATAATTACGGTAATGACAATCAGTTGACTTGTGTCCAACCTTCCCGCAACAATAACAAGTCATCGAATTTTTAACCTTACTTTCTTTTGAAACTGCGCCGCCCTTCCCCGATTTACCGCTCGAAACGTAGTTGATCGCCATCGAATGACCTGCCACTCTCGCCAATCCCGCCATCTCTGGAGCGTTCTTCTCAGCCGCCTCCGATCCAAATGCCAGATCCACTGCCTTCTTGTAGTCTAGAGTTTTCTTCCCTAGTAGGCATTCCTTGTCAACTCAGTGCGAATCTCCCACACGAACTGGTCGCGGATATGCTCCTCTAGCTTATCTCCGAAGGAGCAGTGAGTTATAGTATATTGCGTACCTGCTTACCTAGTAATTGTCGACCGAGGCGAAGCCGAGGTAGACAAAAATGTGATCTGAGGCTTTCTTATTATACAGGGCTAGGTATGTATACTATTTTTCTGCTCGACGGTGCCGGAAAGCGACAACTTTCTCTCGCACAGCTGCTGGGAAGTTGGTGCTTTCCGGCCGGAGGGCAGAAAAAGACGTTGATGGCGCGTCCCGCAGATCTCGTAGAGAAACTGGAGAGCACGCTGTGCATAAGTGAGAGATATCTTCGAACGGTGCCTGGGCGATGCGGCTTTGGCGAGCGTCCGAGGAGAGGCCCGCGCTCCACCGAGCGCGCACGCGTGCGTCGGTAAGCGTCGAACCCGGAAGCTGATGCCGCTCGGCGGCTCGAGAATGAGTGAAACGGGCGCGCGGCAGTGGCGAATACTCACTCAATCGCGAACAACTGAATATTTTATTTCGCTATAACTAAAACGCTATTATTTATCTAGGGAAAACGGTTTTTACCAAACTTAACTCATTCTTTCAACAATTACCTGGGTCGAAATATAGAGTTAAATTTGTCTGGGCTTGATCCTACACATGTTGCTTATAAGATTATTCAATCAAACTGCTGTATACAATTATTTTAACATTTTACTGCAAGTCATATTTAGCCTTAATATCGGCTTGCGAGTTTGTAAGTCATCACACACGGACACTAGTTTAGGACCTAGTTCCGCAGAGAGTAACTTTAAAATCAAAAGCGCAACACGCAGATCCGCATTCCCACCCAATTACCGACCTGAGGTATCCCTTTCCCCTCCCGATATGGCTTATTCGCCGAAAAAAGCAGCTATGCCCGATATCAATACCCGAAGAGCATAAGCGCTGGGCCGGCAGGGTATGGCCCTGAACGCCACGGCGTCACGTGATAACGGTAAGTATCGCGAGTCAATCGGCGACTACGCTCATTTTCTCCGGTTCAGGCGGCCGAATAGGACGGACGCACTGGGTGCACGTTCTCCAAAACACCACCGAACGATGAAACGACGAGGCGAGCGGCCCGCCGGCGGAGAGGCCCGCCAACGAGAGGTCCGTGTGAGGCAGCCGACGCGCGAGCGCATCCTGAGGGGCTATCACCCACTAGCAGCCAATGCGACGGAGCGAGGGCGAGAATGCAGTGTGATCGCCAGCGAGTGCAACCGGCACCAGGGCGGGGTAGGCCCTTATTTCTCCTCTTCCCCCTTTTCATCATAGCGGCTCCGTCTGCGACGTGTGTATACGCGCATAGACTTAATAATTATCGGTTCGGAGCGTCGCGACTTCGTAATTTCACGGCTGGCGCCCTTTGAATATTCGCCATAGAGGCCCTTCGATTTATAGTAAATACGTTATCATTCGGTATTTAACTGCTGTATTGTTTATTGGCTAAAAACCCTTTTGTGCACTGGCCCTGATCCCCGCCATGTTACGCGTTTTTAGCAAATTCGACTATATGTGGAATATCGAAATTCAGAACACCATATGATCCGTCCAGAGTGAGAGAGCGGTCTGCGGAAAAGACCGCTCTTTCAAATTTCTCAAAAAGAAACAAATTTTTTGTTTTATTTTACATATTGTACTCTTGTTTTTTAAATTTTTTGAATTGTCATACCAACATTTTTTCCATGTTCAGAATTCACTCTAAACTCTAAAGAGTAAAATCTGGACAAAATTTGAGCAAAATGGCAGTTTTATTCTGTTAAAGAATAAAACACATGTTTTATCATTTGATAGTAAAATAAAGGAACTTTAAACTTTATAAAAATTTATTTGTTGATTTTACTCTTTTGGAAAAGATTAAAGAAAACGTTTTCAACTTTATAAAGATACATTTTAATCTTGGGTTTTATCAGTGTGCCTGTACATTTTGAAAATGTCCGTAGCAAAGAGCTGCCTGAAGAGCCGAATCCACAGGAGTACATGTAGTATGTTGAGCAGCAAGTTGGCATCAGTGTGCATGATGCTGTTAACAGATCTGCCAGATGACGTAAGACTGGAGCCGTTAAAGACTACTCTGAGTTTTGTCGATGAGCTGCTCATCTCAAGCATACCATGATGAGGCAAATAAAATGGTGGAAAGTCTTGTTTGCTGACTGAACTTAGAGACTTGAGCTAATCGTCGAGATAATCGCTTCAAGCAGCGGGATGCTGTTGTATATGAGCTGCCGAGTACTGAAGGTAACTCCTTGAGAGGAATCTTTACAACATATCGTCCAATTGCATCTCTGGACTGAGTAGTTCAAAAATGTTCTTCATATTCTTCGTCATCAGGACTCATACTGGAGCCTGAGTAAGATGGAAGTTCTTCTTGCACCCAGAATCTGCTGAGCAGTTCGTGAAGGTCCTCATCGCGCTGGACGACTCCGTGATGAGCTGAGACCTGTTTTGAAAATGTAGCATTGGCTGGGCCCAGCATCAACCAACCGAAGATGGATGATTGACCAATCGGTGCTCCTGGATGAGCTTTGATTAGTCCCTGGTTGACAGTTGTTAACCGATCCTGCATACACGCCGCGTGAAACGGCGCCTGTATGTATGCCGCCGCTTACGCACAGCCAAATTTTTAGTTCACGCGCCGCCGCTAGGTGGCGATGCACCGCCCACAAGAGAGTTCGCGCGCCATGGGGCATATAAGGAGGCGAGTTCGAAGACATTGTATCGACTCGCTCTCCTTGGAGTTGTCCGCCGGACACCACAAGAGAGAATAGACACCTTTTGGATAAATTTGAGTTTCCTCATTTATCACCCGTCTTTGCGAGGCTTTCCTCCCCTTGTGAGCCTAGCCCATCGGTGACCAATTCACTGGGCCTCCTTCCCTCCAAGAAGTCGACGGCTCTAGGCTCGTAGAGAGCTAGGTGAGAGGGGTTAGTGCTGTGTCCTCCCCTCAACCAAGGAAGAAGCCATCTACGAGAACTTCCAGACAGTCACAGCAGTCACCATTCGTCGAGGGTCTTCTCTCAACCGAAAGTCCGCACCATCATCGGACTTGCGACACAGTATCGTAGAAGTCGGCGCCAATGATGATGTCCACAGGACGCGGTTGGTTATACGCCTCTTCAGCAATGGTGAGATTCTGAAAATGCGGCCAATTTATAACTGTTACCTTGCTGGGTGGTTCGATTGAGGTGACCGCACGAAGAATGTGAGCCTCAATTGTTACCGTATCCTGTGAGTGCAGTGAGCTGAGCGTGAGCTGGACTAATCCTAAATTTTGTGTAGACTTTGAGCTTCTAGTGCCACTGATGATTAGCGATGAAGCATAGCGTGGAAGGTTGAGCTGACGTACTAGACTCGGTAATGAAGGAGAGTTCTGAACCAGAGTCGGTGAGCAGACGAGCAATTTAAGCGTTGATGTGATTTCGCACTTGTACTAGAGCAGTTCCTTGAAGCGTCGCTTTGTTGAATTGATTGACATGCGATGAGCTGACTGATGAGCAGACGACTGCACACCTTAATGAGTACTCTCTGATGAGCTGGACTGATGAGTGCTGGTTGTTGAGCTTGTCTCTGTAGGAGGCTTGTATCCGTGGAGCATGGTGTGATACTGAGCGTTGCAGGTCTTACACCGTTGTGACCTCGCATGAACGTACACTGTATCGACCAAGGCAGTTGTAGCACAACTTCTTGGCAATCACTATCGGTCTCAGTAACTTTCTGTAATATGGGCTTGCCACTACGAAGTAACTTTCATCACAGTAGTCACAAGTATGAGCGCTTGTTCCTTGAGCATATGAGGTGGTTTTGTTCGGTTGAGCAGTCGTGGAACTTGGTTGCGAAGTGAACGGAAACGACGCTTGAGATGGCTGCTGAGCTGGCTTTGAAGCAGTATGAGCAGTTCGCTTGGGAATTTCCCCCTTGGAGAGCGCTGATTGAGCAACCGCTAGAGCCTTTGTAGCAACTGGAGGAATTGTTCGACTTGAACTGAAGTAGGACATTCTTGTGAGGATCCAAGAGAGGTCTCCCAGGCCTCCTTTGTTGAATGGTCCAAGTTACGTACTATGAGGTACACTAAAAGCATGTTCCCGAGCTGGTCTGCCACTTTGGAGCGCTTCCAAGCCTCGCTTTACTTCTGAGCTGACACGAACTGTTGAACCCTTCTGCACTTTTTTGTGTGAGTGGAGTCATCTCGAGTAGCTTGATTCACTTTCGAGAGTCTCTTGTTGGCATATCTCGTCTTGAGCGGCTTCATAGCTGGCTCGAGTGAGCTGTCGCAGATGTCATAAAACGACACAATTTGAGCTGGCTCGCCTGACAAACATGAGCGCAAGTAATTCACCTTTGCACTGGTGACAGTCTCTGGTTACGCTAGATCAGACTTTGGAACATATCCTTGAAGTACGGCCACATGGAATAAGTGCCGTCGAAATGCGACAGACTGATGTCTGGGAGCTTGGAGACTTGTTCCATTGAGCTGGCAAGATTATGAGCAGACTGTGGAGCCAGTTGAGCGTTACGTTGAGCGAGGTCACATCGCAACTTGTAACCTAACTGAACTGCCTTCGGGTAGTTACCCCTCTAGTAGCGGATATCAGCGACCTCTGAGTTTCACAAGAGCTGCATAGTTTCTCCCTCTGCCTTCACCTCTCTTGATATTTCCTCCACCTGAGACTTGACTTTAAGCGACCACTCCTCAGTGTTGGAGATGAGCTCCTCGAGCTCTTGGAGCATGATCATGCAGGAGAGCTAGGCATCACAATTGCATGCAGTGCTTTGTGAGCGGGTTTAAGATGATGACGAGCGTGAAAGAAGCTTCTTGGGCTTCTTGGGTATTGCGCCTAATGAGTCGTCTTGAGCTTTCACGGTGAGTTGTCGACTTGAACGGTGGTCGGAGTGTTGACCTTGTCACTCAAGTCCGACGGTGAGGCTTTGCCTCCAACAGCCATGGCACTGTGTGAAGGTTAGTGTGCGCCGTGATTCGACACGACGACCCGAGGGAAACACTAACATCCGAGGTAAACCCGGGGTAAACATTCGATGCATACCTTAGAGGAAGCGCTTGATTAAACTGTGCTCTGAGCAGTCGCGATGATATTACACGCACACCCAGCATAAATTGTCAATCCGGATCGAAGAACTAAATGTTTGAACAATGTGAGCGGACTAGAATTGACAATTATGCTACATAGGGCAGTAAATAAAACACTTTATTTAGAGCAGACGTGAGCTGAGCTCAATATTTAAAAATTTACAATGTGCGCATCGCAAAATACTTTTCGCGGCTAAAATTAACCTATAAATTGCCACGTAATGACACGTGGCTGCTGAGCCGTCGACGAGAGCAGGGCAGAATTATTGAGCGGGCTGCTGGGTGAGCTGGTGATGAGCAGGTTGCGTTTTGATTTCGTCCGGGCGCGGTGCTTCGACGATGCTGCGTTAGCGAGCGTCCGGAGAAGAAAGAGAGTTCACGATGGCGGCTGGGAATTCGCGCTCCGCCGTGCAAGCGGCGAGCTCAGCAGCTGCTCCCACGCCGTGGCGCGTAGATGAGTGGCGCGAACACTAAATTTAATTTATAAATATCTGATAATTTTAATAATTCTTTTTTGGACTTGAAGCTGATGAAAAAGAACGGATGATTCAAGGCCAAAGAAGTACCCTATGACACGTCGCGCGTATAAGAAAGCATTCGAAAAGTACTGCACTTGCAGTTTTCCTTCATTTCACTCTGGTACCTAGCTCGTGAGATAGAAAGAGAAAAACGATGTCAAAGCCGCGACGACGGTAAAAATTGTCGTGCCACACAATCAGAGTTTTGGTGGAACTGAAGCAAAGTAGACGTGCTATAGTCGGTCTGCTCTGCCTAATTCCCCATTTAGTTAATAACATTTTTGAGTCATTATTTTAATTTAAAAATAAAGGAGACGTTTAGGTTTAGTAAAACACATCGTCTTATGGAGCAGTCGAACTTCAGGAATAAGAAGCTAATTTTTAATTATTATTTTAAAATTTCATGAATCATATCTCTAAGAAAAACCCGCAATATTAATGCGTAGGCGTATTTTCCGAATAAAATAGTAAGAAAATATATATTTTACTAGCTCACAATTGGTTTCATTATTCAACTAATATTCTCATTTAAATAAAAGTTCAAACTTGTAAAGTACACGCGATCGAAAAATGGAGAGCGCCGCTCGGTTGTTCTTTACGGGACAATACGCGACGCGACCGAAACCTCGCTTGTGACGTTGCTATTGATTCTTCGCGACCCAAGGTGTATTCGAAGGAGGTTCGAAGGGGTATCGTAGTGCATCCGACAATTCTGATGCACCCGAGTCCTTCGAACGACGTTGCGTCAAACACACGGCCTCGACAAACCTCGACCGTGTGAATCAGCGTTACCGCGAGTTCGATGTTCCGATTGATAGGAGCCAGGGGTGGGTAATGTCCTTTGTCCACTCGCTATTCAATCGGCAGTTTTTTAGTGTTAATGAGAGACAATCTTTGCCTCACAAGCGTGACTAAGACAATTGCTCTTTGTTAGTAATGATCGCTATTGATAAAAATATGACACTAAAATATTGGTGAAATTGAATCATTTATTGGAAAAGTAAGAAAAATCATTATTTACAACAAAAGCAATTATTTACAATTATTAATTTAATCGATTCTGCCTCATCCCTTAGGCGGTAAAAATGCTTCTATGCTATCATTTATCTTTAACGCAAATGTTAAATCTGAGCGGGTCCGGCCGTGCGATAAGCCTGAGCACAAATGCTCATGGGGATGCGCAGCCTGGTTCCTGCCTCCAACACTTTGATTTTCGCCTTAAGGGCCGAAATAGCGATGCCCATTGCGCTACGCTCCGCGCCTATATGCTCCTCAGCGCGCGACTTCTCTTTCGGGAGCGGCTTCGTCTCGGGAGCGCGCGCGAGTTAAGTTACACGTCCCGCGATTCACAAAATAACTTAGTAGTTCAACAAGGTAGGTAATAACTTTGAGAAAGGTTTGAAGGTAAGAGTTGTCTTTTTTATTGAGTAGAGTTAGTAAC
>UXGC01002717.1:0-10378 GCA_900480045.1 Eurytoma adleriae
AATGGGGGATAGTTTTCGTGGTGTTTTTTAACTAAGATTCTTTTCGTGGCGAATACTGATGGGGGTTTGTTTTCGTGTTTTCGTCAGTACCGGCGACATGATTGTCACATGATAATCATGTGAGATTTTGCTGCGACAATTACGTGACAATCATGTGACCCGCATGTGATCTTCATGTGATCTTCATGTGATCGTCACGTGATAATCACGTGATTATCACGTGATAGTCACGTGATTGTGACGTGATTATCACTTGACTGTCGCAGCAAAATCTTACATGATTTATCATGTGACAATCATGTGATCCGCACGTGATCTTCACGTGATCATCACGTGATCTTCACGCGATCATCACGTGATCATCATGTGATCATGTGACTTTTTTCAGTAGGGTACTTTAAAACACTGTACAGATCATGTCACAAAAGAACTGACTCATGTCACTTCATTGTATTTCCTACGTGAATTCTGTCATTTAAATTGAGAACAAATTTTTTTGCAGATTGCAGCCCTCCTACATACGAATTACATCGCACATTCTACCGAGATTTTATGTAGTTATTTTGTATTTTCTGGATAGTCACTACTGCTATGCCGTTTCTTTCTGTAAGGGAGCTTATGTTAGTAATGTGGTACAATGAAGACGTTTTTATAAATTAAATATGATGCCCGAGCTGTTTATAATTACAGTGAATTAAACCTTAGACACCTAATAAAATAGTAAGAAATTTATAAACTACAAATAAATGAGGAACAAATGGATCATGTACGTAATAAAATAGCTATTCTCAGTTCCTTTTTTTTCAGATTTTTTCAGATTTAGATGTAGATAAATCTTTATATCGATCGCATTATTTTATTTCATTATACTATTGCATATATTAAGTTTTTAATTATCCCAAATCTGTTCTTGCTGTTATTAGAGATTGCAATGTAGCTTTTCTTTCTCTTTGAAGATTTTTCTTCTCCTTTGAAATACCGGCATTTTCTTGTTTCCTCTTAGAAATCACTTATTTTCTACAAGTACGTTATGACGTCCTTTCAATAAACTACTGCTATAAAGTTTCTCATTTATTTGAGACTAGCTTCTTTCTTGTTTACCTCTTCGCTATACTTTACTCTCATGAATTTATCATTTATTATCATTTTTCGTAATTTAATTTCGTATATTAAAACTACATAAATAGCACCTATCGTTAATATTTTTCATCTTCCGAGCAAAAAAATGCTCGCTCACATCTGCTACGCTATCCGCATCCACTTGTGTATTTCGTTTGCTATTAATCTTCACGTTAGCTTTTATCTAATATCAAAATTAAAACAAATTTCGCAATTATGTAGTGAAATTTATGCAAGAAACCATGGCGAATGTTGTTTAGCGCGTCTTAACAACAAAACGGACACTAACGTGGAGACCCGCCGTGCAGCAACGACGGCAAACAAGGAAAATGTACCTGATAAAAGGAGAAAACGAAAAGATAAGGCGGTATGATTTGGGGACGTCGTACATGTATTTACTGTATTCGTTCTATTTTCAGCTCCTTTTTTTTATCCGCCTTCTAGATACTCTGAAAAATTCTTCCGAATCTCTTTACACAAGTGAAGCTACCAATCGCTTTTTAATGGGAGTCATTCGAAGAGAAGCCTTCCTTGGTATTTCGAACATTGACTCTCATATCGTAAAAACTCGTCTAATTTAATCTACAATATTTTTTGTTAATGTTACGATAGAATGAGATATCCAATTCTCGATTCCCCGATGTTACGTCTAAACATTCAACTCTGAATTGAGCAAAATCTAAACTATGATACAAACGAAGAAATGTGTAAAATTAGTCGTATTAAAAAAGCTTATCGTTTATTTCAAGTAATAGAAAAATATAGATTTTTCATTTTATACTACAAAGTGCGAGAATAAATTAAACTAGTTTTTACCACTCGGAAAAATTTTCAATTTTTCTCGAGTAAAACATATGAGCGTGTAAATAATGTATTAATAAACGTACAACACTTTTATCCATTGACGAACTAAGACTTCCGGAAATACTGCAAATATAATACACATCTATCGCATATATATTCACATTTATCTACACAATAATAAAGATTAATATACAAATTACTTGCTTACGACGCCGATAAAAAACACGTAACATCATTCGAGAGCGCGTCAATGTCCTTTCGTACAAAAGAAGTTTTTTTTGTTAAACAATCATCTTTTTCTCGTCCAACCTCATCCCACGCGGCGCAAGAGACAACCTTGAGAGATTCCGCACGAGAAAGAAACGGCCGAGGAGCAGCGATAACGGGCAGAAACGGCAGCTCGATAAGTAAAGGAAAAAAAAAGAAGCGTAAAAGAGCTGCGAAAGTAAGAGGAGAGAAAACTGCAAAAAATCCGAGCCTCCCCTCCTATACTCGTCTCCGTCGTTTCCCGTTCCCCGGCCCGCGCGCGCAGTGTATTCGCATTGTGTTTGCATTCTTTTTTCACCATTTCTGATGGCACAGTCGAATTTCATTGTTTCGCGGACGCGTCGACCGGCTGCGCCCGACGCATAATGAAATTACTACGAGCAATAACGAGATTCGAGAAGGATGGTACAGTAACCGATGGATTAATCGCTGGTGATTAAATGTTCAAAATCGATTATGAATTCAACGTGTCCTCCGTAAGTGGAAAAGCGAAGTACATCTTTTTATCTAAATCCCGACTAGAAATGATCGTAAGGATACCTGGCGTTCACGTAAGGACCTCGCCAGGATACCTTGAGAGGGTCTGACGGGGCGCATGGCAGGACCTAAGGTCGCTTATACATTAGCCATATGGGGATTGCCTTACGATTCGGCCAAGCGAGTTTGGTCTTTCTCTGAGGTCCGCGCTGGGTCGCCCATGCTCATGCTATATCTATATATCCATACCCTTACGAGGCCCTTACGTTTGCCTCATTACATCCTTAGGTCGGTTAGGTGTGATACCTTTACCAGGGCCTTAACTTGATGATAAGGTACCTTGCCAGGCCCTCATCTTCGCCTTACATCAATTTCTAGTCGGGTATTGTGGTACAAAGTTCGAGTTCTCGCGAAATTTTCAACTGCGTGCACATGCGAAGAACAAGGATAGAAGTAGAAAATAGAGAGGGGGAAGTTGTTTGGCCCGGCTCGGCTCACCTCGGCTGCTTTCGGGTACAGTCTTGCTTAATATTTTTTCTCGAACGGTGGTCGCTACGCTCATACGCTAAAAATGTGGGTAAAATACTCAAGTGTGCTCATGTTAAACTCTAAATGTCAGTATATATGCACCAGCAAGCGACGTGCACGCTCTCTCGTGAAAAGTGGCAGCACTAGTCACCTTTATTCATATTTGCCAATACATAGCATTCATGTTTTGAGTGCTAGCATTCATATTTAGAGTGCGCTACATCTTCGGGAAGAGTGTAAGTACATGAAATCAGCTTGCTTTTGTTCTGCAAATTGAGGTTCTTTCGTAGCAGCTGGTTTTTAGTTGCAACCACCTTAAGTCAGGAAAGGTACTTTTTTCGGTGGGCAATTGATAATTTTTGGAATTTACATGATTGAATTAATGATGCACTTTTTAGCTATGGGAAAAATAATTGTTTCTTTCGTACAAATAGTAAATATTTACACATTTTGAAGAATGTACCATAGAAAGTAACGCAATTTTTAAAAATGTGCGTGCAAAGAACATTAATTTTAGAGATAGATGTCTTTAATTTTTAAATTTAGGGATTATAATACCTTATCAAAATAAATGTTTAATAATCTTCAATAAATATAATATAAACATATAATATTTATAAAAAAGTGAACATGTACTGATGTATAATTTTAATTTTTGTTGCAGGTGAGTAGTTCAATCGCAGTCCTGTTTATGGGTTTAGTAAGTAAAAATATATATTGCTGGGGTTACGATGCTTATTTTCTTTTTGAAAATATTTTAATATTTTTTTTTCTTTTTCCTGCAAATATGGTTGCTATGTAAAATCTAATTAAGACATACACGGAATTCAATGCTCCGTGTGCTACGTTATTAACTTTCTGTTACTTTTTGAGTATAATTAAAGTTTGATCATTTCAATTCTACATCAGCGTATTTATTTGAAATATGTTTTAAATTTTATTAAAAAAAAAAAAAAAAAAATAAAAAAAAAATAAAATTCAAAATTAAACTGCGTATATCAGTATTTATTAAATTCAAAATTCAGCGCTCAATTATCTTCTGCTTTTTGAGGTTGTATAAGAAAATCACGACGTTATTTAATTTTTTAACAAATTTATTTAATAGAAACTGCAAATATATTTAAACATTAAACAATTCTATGCTTATTTCATTAATTTATTTCGCACAACACAAAAATCTTAAGAATTAAAATTGAAATTTTAAATTCAGGCTAAAAACTTTTGAATTTTGGCGCCATACTTAACCCATGAACCAATCGCATGCATGAACCAATCACATTCACGTTTTCGAGGCTTCACAACATCCGGTCATCACTTTTTTAAGAGAGGATATCGGTACTTATTTGAAATATAAAGTTTTACGTGTATTATAAAAAAAATCAAAATTAAACTCTGCTTAGTATTTAAAAAAGTAAATCAAACTGCTGTAACGTTTCTCCCCAACATTACTTTTTGTGCTAAGAAAACGGCGCTAATAAAAAACGCTTAGAAAAGAGATGGGGGAGGGGGAAGGAGGAAGAGGAGTTCGTGAGAAACAATCGCGATTCCGACCTTCGCGAATACTTTTCCGGCCTCCATTGCGAACACGAAGGGCTCGCCGATTTACGACGGCCACGGATTAGCTCCGAGCTGTACTGGAAAAACCGACGCTGGTCAAAGTTCCTCGCAAATATCGCGAAAGGCGCCAATAAATTATTATTTTATTGAGCCGGTAAATTAAGACGCTAGTTCCATTGAGACTAACTGGCTTCGGAGCGACGTCGGCTTAGCGGGCTGTTTATTTATACGGCATTCAAAATTTACTTTAGCTTATATTTATCGACTAAAATGTACTTTTAATTGTACAGTCGATAAAAGTTAATGAGGAAATATTTATGGATTAAACGGACTAAAAATTTATGAACGTCGTTAAATACAATCTTTCGTTTTTCATTTGTTTTCGAAACTACAAGTATTAAATATGCCACGCGTGAAAAAATCATCCAAGGTCAGCCAGGGGTGAAAATAGCAACTTGCCGGTAATATATAGTTTATCTTAATTTTATTTTAACAACTGCCGCGAGTTTTGAAAACATTCATGCGGAGGACATTTTCCGTCTCTGGCTTCATTAAGGTAACCTTTTATTTATTTATTATTAAACGGACTAAAGTCCTTTACAGTAAAGTAATACAAGTAAGAAAATATAATTTACAGTCAAACAGCACTCCTAAGTTACACACAGCCGTACACTGACTGAGACCGATGGACTGAATGAAGTAGTCATAGCCAGAGAGAGTAGGACCAACTCCTTTGTAAAATGAAATTGATTGACGTTTGTTAATATTTAACGGAAGCTCATTTTCTACTGACCACTCATACATAGCATCAAGGTCCAACTGCATGAGCAAATAATCCGCATGACAACTAATACTGCAAAAAATTTTAGCATCATCCGCATATAACAATAAATTAGAGTATTTAATTACACCAGCAAGATCATTTGTGTAAATAGAGAAAAGAAGCGGTCCAAGATGTGACCCTTGGGGAACACCGGAAGACATATACGTGGTAGACGAGACTGACCCTCTAATTCTTACCGCTTGTTTTCTGTTCCTTAAATACGATGATAATAAAGCTAACATTTTCCCTCTAACTCCTAAACTCTGCAACTTGCCAATAAGACGATTTATATTGACCTTGTCAAAAGCTTTGGCAAAGTCCGTATATACAGCATTCACTTGTTCCGAAATACTTAATTTCTCAGATAAGAAATCATTAAATAACAAAAGATTCGTAACAGTCGATCTTCCTCTAGAAAAACCATGTTCCTGGTCAACTATTTTTGACTAATTCATTCGAAAAAGTATCAGCTAAATATGCATCCAAGTTTTTGGGAATATAACTTATGATCGAAATTGGCCTGTAATTTTTTACATCACTTAAATCATCCCCTTTGTGTATTGGGAAAACAAGAATATTTCCAAAAATCCGGGAATACACCAGTAGTCAAAACCTTATTAAAGATTCCAACAATAGGATGAGCAATAGCTGACCAGCAACGTTTTACAAAACAGGGAGGAATCCCATCAGGACATGACTTGACATAGTCTTTAAGGTTATTTACAATATTACTAATTGTAGCACTAGATACTTTACTGTCGAAAACAATATCGCAGACTGAGTCATCCATCTCTATCGGGGCTAACCTAACATTACTATATGCAGTTGCAAAATTTGTTAAAAAAAGATTTGCGATATCAGTATCATCCGAGATACATTTACCATTATAATGGCAATTCGAGGGCAGACCCGAGTTCATCCCTAACTTTTTCACAAACGACCAAAAGTATCTAATATTGCGCTTCATACTAGACTCGACCGATGCAACAAAATTTTTATACTTTTCTCTCGACAAACGATCAAGACATAATGCACGAAGCCTTTTAAATTCAATGTAATCCGAATTATCACGAGACATTTTCCATTTGCAATGAACAATTTTTTTATTCAGAATGGCTTGCTTGAATACTAAAGATAATATCTTGATGATTTTGTACCTCTTAAAGATTTAACTAAACCCTTTTTATACTCACATCTTACAGTATACCAGATTTCATCATTACCTGTTAATTGTGATCAACCTCCTTAAGTTTCTGTTGGGGCTAGCAGAAAATCAACCAATTGTAACTAATGTCACCAGAACCATTAAATTCATCCTAATCGATTTTCGCTCCTTCTATTATTTATCAACGTCAAATGTCTTGTACACAAGTGGCTTATATCCAAAGATTTTTATATAACTTAACCTATGCATTAATTTAAAACACTAATTAAAACTTGTTTTTAGTTACATAATAACAGTCCCGTCAACCTAAATTGCGCACGCATAAATCAATATTAATTTTCAAAAACAAAGTTTACATTACATATTCATAATTTTTACTTACCAAAAATTAGCAATTAATGTACCTATATCGAATTGACTTACCAATAACGTATTATATTAAAAAAAAACCTGACTAAAACTTTTTTCCTAACCTTTAATGCACTTGACACTTAATTGACTGGAATATTTTACACGCGAGCGGTCTGAGCAGCGGCGTCAGTGCATCTTGACCTACGCGTGTGTTTACTTCGAGAGCTAATCTCCTGGCCCGAAGAGAGCGGAGAGGAAGCAAAGAGGGATAATTTGTACTTGCCAGCGAGGTCCCAATCTAATAGATCATCGGCCAATTGAAGCGGGGTCGCCGCCGCCGCGCGCTGCCTCGCCGGCTAACTAGAAAAACGGCGCTTCAAGAGAGAATTCCCGGAGAGTTCTCTCTTTTCTCTCTTCATTTCTCTCGAGTGGACTTTGACTCTCGCCGATCGCGCCAGATCTTCTCGGAAAATCTGCCGGCCTAATAATACCGCGGCTGCTCGAAATTTACAAGGTCACCGGAGAAAGCATAAATCAGGGGGTTCTTTTTTCTCTCGAGGCTCGCCTCCCGCACGGAAATGTATTAAGGCTGGTCGTATTTATCAATAAGGTACTTGTACAGGGTGAAACGATATTCTCGAGTAACTTTCCAGGATCGAGTTTTCCGAGAAAGTGGTTCGAACAAAAGATATACGGTTTTGTTTAAGAAATTAATCTGTGACCTTGACTTTGACCTCAAGGTCATTTTTTAAGGTTATTTCAAGATGATCTTGTGTGGTTCTAATAGAAACCCCTATTTTATACTTCAAATTCATGTTTATGTTATGTTAGGGGTCAGAGCAACCTACGTGGGTGAAAAATTAGGGCAAATTTGTTAAATTGACCTTGAAATAACCTTAAAAAATCAACTTTGAGTCAACGTAAAGGTCTCTAATTGTTTATTTGATCAAACCCTTAACATTTGTAGGACTCATTTTCTCGAAAGTTATTCAGGGGTATCGTTACTTTGGTTACACGAAATTTGTTCACATAAGGATTCCTAAAAGGACCCTGTCACTGACTTACCAGGAGATTGTCAACTCTCCAGGTCATCGATTTGTATTGTATGCAACTCTGGAAATTGTTTTCTAATATCAAATAATGAAACAAATCACTTTTAGTTTGATCTCATAGACCTTTATTTGTTTGGTAAAGTTTGCTTTCTTTGTTCTCCGCACTTGATCAGTCCATGTTTATTTAAATGCACACTTACATCAGGCTTTTGCTGTCGTCCCGTTAGACTTTATACTAAAAGACATAGATATTTTGCCCTGTCAGGCCCTTATATCTTTACATTCAAGTTTGCTTTTACATTCTGGTATGTTTTTGTAAATGTTAATTGCTAAAAAAAAGAGCCAAAAACAAAAATGGAAATTGCCCCTTAAGCACACAGCGCTCGGTCGCGAGATAAATGAAGTAATTTATTCCTGGCAGAAAATTTCCTTAATCTAATTTTCCCGAAGGAGCGTGGAGTAAAACGAGAAACGGCCAATGAATACAATACAATACTTTCACTGATCTTAGATAAAGGCGCGAGAGCACGAGTTATCTTCCAGGCGGGTTTCCCATACCGAACGGCCGGCCAATTTTGTACCTCGGGATAAAAAGGGACGAAAGGGAAGCCGGCGAGTGTGTACAAAACCTCCGGAAAAACATAATAAATCCTCGGAGCGTGTATAAGCGAGTCCGAGATTCCTCTTTCTCGAGCTTCGTTTTCTCTCTCCCGCGCGCTCGCGCCGGATAATCGCTCTTGGGAGCGACATCATTCAAGGTCAGCCGCGGCACATTCAGCGAGCCTCTCTCGCCCGCCTCGCCGTCTTGTTTTGGCTTCCATATTTTTTTTTCATCTCCTCCGCCTCCCGCTACGGTTGTTTTTCACGAAATCAGGATTTTCGCCGTTTTTTTTCTCATTCCCACGCGGGCAGAATTATATCGAGATCGCAATTTTCTGGACATATTTATTTTTAATAAAGCTGTCATGTTAAAGCCACGTTATTTTTGTTCAATGACTAGACGAAGAATTAATTATTTAATTATAGTAAGGCAGATGAGTGAAAAACTCATTCGTTTCATTGAAAATTAATATGAAGCTGAAGATGTCAGCCACATCTAGCAGCGGGACGGTCGCAATACCATATTTTACCATTTGATATTGTGACCGGCCCGCTGTTAGATATGGCTGCCAGCTTCAGCTTTACAACATTGATCCAATCGAATTATCAGTGTAGTAGTGTTTATATTCAAAGATACGTAATTCTTAGTTCGTTTGTACACTTTGGTACGTTTTATTCAAAAGTATGTAAAACCTAGGACTGAAATAACACTATTTTCAATTTACTAATTAAATAACCAATTTTCTTCTCCATGGTATTGCTTAAATAAGTACAGCTTAAGACCTTGTCGCACAGTAAGCGACATCTCCAGGTGGTACTGCAGGTGGAATACGTGAAAAATCAAGATAACTGGAAAATGTTTTGTACGCTTTACTTTATACGCTTCGTTATTTATACTGTATTAAGCGCACCTGTTGTAATATTGATTCCTAAACAAAAGAAACTTGAATCAATTATTTACCGTGGGGATTAAGGTTAATTCGACATAATATGTTGATTTACTTGATTTTTATTTAACATTTAAATATAAGAATGCGCACGCATTTAATATATATAGAAATAGAAAATAAATTAAGACGCTACCTCTGTGTGTTTATCAGCGCTCTTAGCGGAGGAGTAACTCTCATTTCCATTGTGATATTCTCTTCTTTTAAATTGCTGGTCTAAATCGTGGCGCTAGTGTCGTGTTATCGAGTTCACTTGATAATAGAATTAACGACAAGATTATGTCAAAATTCGGTATAAAATGCGTAAAATAATAATAGGCGAGGTACTGGTATTTTTAGTTCAATTTTTCAAAATCGTTTCATCATAATCGAACGTAACCAAATGCATTCGCACAACAGAAACAGTAAAGAACCTTTTCGTACACCGTTGAGGATCCGATTCAAAAGTAGTTTCAAGAACTACAAACAACATTTCGTCGCCCTTTACGAAAACTAGCACGCTTTTTGCACTGTGCGAAGAGTAGCACGTTTTGCCTTTACTCCGCGAAAAGTAGCACGTTCGCCTTTACTCCGCGAAAAGTAGCACGTTTGGCCTTTACTCCGCGAAGAGCAGCACGTTTGGCCTTTACTCCGCGAAGAGTAGCACGTTTTGCCTTTACTCCGCGAAGAGTAGCACGTTTTGCCTTTA
>UXGC01002718.1:0-10374 GCA_900480045.1 Eurytoma adleriae
GCGGACATTTTAACGTTCTAGGAACGTTTCAGGAACGTTATAGAAACTTTCGATGGAACGTTCCCTTGGTTCCTTCAACAACGTTCCAGGAACGTTCCTAGAACGTTTTGTGCTATCTGGGATGTATCCGTACGTTTCCGTAAGATTCCGTACGATTTAGTTACAATTTGGACAGACGAGGCGAAGGCGAGGACGATAAACATGCGATCTGAGGCGTTCTTTATTTACTCCCGTGGTGAGTATACTATTTTTCTTCACGAGGGGCGTAAAATGCGTACCTGGGCTTTTGCCCCTAGGGCGCACGGTGCGCACTTTACGCGCAGTGTGTAGAAAAAATTTTTTTTTAGTTTAGAATATATTTATAGCCGACCGTACAATTGCGTACGATTGCGTACGCTTCCGTACGTTTCCGTACTGTACGAAATATCCAAATTGGAACAGTAACGTACGCAAACTTACGGAATCGTAAGAAAACGTACACATATGTACTATATACATATACTAAATCTTACAATAATTTACGAGTTTGTACTTCTCTTTTTTTTATTCGGCCGATTGTAAAGAAAATCTATACCCGCCACTGAAAACATTTTTAACTTAATTTTGAAACTTTTGTAGTCTGAAACATTATTTAAATTTAAAAAAGACTAATTTGCAACTGAGGCCCATGCTACTCAATGCGTCGGCGGTCATGAAGCCAGCCATGTTGAAAAATGTACGATATCCTCAACATGACACACTTTAGATCTCAATACTCGCGTTAGTTAAGATCGCCAGAAGAGTAGAAGAGTGATCCTCGATCTCTTGCAAATGATTATATTGTCTCCGTGGTGTCCTAGAGTAGTCTAGTATACTTAGGGGAAGAGCCGCTCGAACCACCCTCCATATATACTTCTCGTTCATGGTAAACTCAAAAGTAGGCGGTCTTATCTCCCCGACAAACATTCACTGCGGGATTCATCACTGAGGGATGCGATTAACATCAAATTCAAGTTTTCAAAATTCATTGTCCTTGAATGTGTAATTTAAAATTGCGAATTTGAGATACTTCGGAGAACACCGTTTCCCTCGTTCACAGCACTCACCATTGGCATTGCATTAGGTTAACTTAGGATTTAAAAATCGACTGTTTAACAGTCCCCCAGGAGGTTCTTATCCTACACATATATATTCAATTAGTGCAGGAGTGATTAGCTTTATATTTATTATTGATAACTTTTCTTTATTTATACTTATCATAGTACTTTAAATATTATTAAAAATATCTTAAACAATTCACGACAATCAAATTTTTTTCATTATATAGGCTTATATTTATAATTCTTTAAATTTTCATCAAATTCTTTTTGTTATCCATTACTGGTAGAATGTCCTTAACGGATACAAAATTCATACTTTACCCTTTCCAGATGGTGCATGTCTAAAAAAGTTTTAATTTTTTAATTATTTAAGAAATAACTTAAGGGAGGTTTATGCCTTAAATTTTTTTTACTGAAAAACTGGCTCCAAAAAAAATTACAATAGAAAACAATTTATTTATAATGTATAATAACAATACATTAAATTTCTGACAAATTTAGCATATGCAGAAGTCTCTAAACCTCTTTTATCATAACTTATATCAATTTTAAAATTTTGGCTTTGGTGACAACTCCAGGTCCAACGGACTCATCAATTTTGATGAAATTATTGGGAATTAATGTAATTTGTGGCTGAAGAGTTGTATCAGTTTATATACAATATTCAAAAAACTGAATAAATTCATGAAATGAAAGAAATTAAAGTAGTTTTTATACATTTTGAGATATTTATTGAAACAATTTCAAGTTATGATAAAAGAGGTTTGAGACTTCTAGGCTAAATGTGTCAGAAATTTAATGTACCCTGGTAGAAAATTGACCATATTCTGGGCAGAATATTGTCAATTTTCTACCAGAGTATTGTTATTATATATTATAAATAAATTAAAAGGCAAACGGGTTGGCACCAAAAAAAAAAAATATTATAAATAAATTGTTTTCTATTGTAATTTCTTTTTGGAGTCAGTTATTCTGTAAAAAAATTTGTTTGCTTCCATTTTTATTACATCTTTAACCGTTTATGGTATATCAATTGTCAAATGGTTCATCAATATTCTATCAAGGATCTTTGCATTTAGTAAAAACAATGCATCAGTATTTGCCTGAAAAGTAAAGTCTGGAGCTTTGAAAATAGTGCCTTTGAAAACGCAAAAAAATATGGCTCGAGTAAAGTAGTGAGAATTATAGACAGCAATTACAAAGTAACGCTGTGGCCACAAAGAGAAGAGAGAAGAGAGAAGCGAGAGAAGCCAATGAGCCTAGAGAGATAATCTCAGAGTAAAGACAGACACTGAATTGAAGAGGCCGCGCCGGCGCGAGAGCGCGCGTAAAAGAGAGATCTAGAGTGAATAAGAGAGGAGAGACAAGAATACTTTAGCCGCGTACGCGGATTGCAGAATCAAGTGCGCTTTCAGAGAGGTCCTCGATGGCGATGTAAGTATGTAGTGGAGGCGCGCCCAGGAGCCGCTACTCCGCGCGAGATCGGCGGAGATGAGAGCGCGGCAGGGCCCTTCAGGCTCTTTTGGGCTGGGAGTGGGGGCTGGAGGCAAGGATAAGAAGCAAGAATTTTCAACTTTCGGTTTTCCCCTACACCTGCTTCGAGCAATGCGGTACTTCGAGCTCTTCAAAATTGTTTCACTAATAAGACACATTGACCTTCGCATCAGATTTTCAAACCCTGATTTTTTTATTTAAAAAACCTAAGTCTGCAAAAATCTCAAAATTGAGTTTTTTGAATCGATGGATTTGTAAATGTGTCAGTATATTGATGCATTATGATTAATAAAATAATTATTAACAACTCGAGATGTTTTACTTACGTATTTTGCTTCCGTAACAAAAAAGATCTCAACATCAATAGTTTGACTCTCACACGCACACATAAATTATCCAAAAGCGTAACAGTACGATCCAAAACAATTAAAAACGCATATTTAATGTTATAGAAAAATTAATTACTGCTATTGCAATGCTTCGTCTGGGAGGAAGCAAAATGGAATAAAACCTTCCGGGAATCTATTAGATACAAAAAACCGCTGCCAATATAGGATTGGCATGTAGTTTCCTCCAACTTAATGTTAAATTTCCTTTTTTTAATTTAACAATAAAATAATATTTTTCATTTAAATTTCTTTATATTCATTTTTATGAGAAAATTAAAATATCCTTTTTCTGTTTGCATTTTTATTCAGTACTACTTTCTACACAGTACTAAAATGTAAAAAAATACACCAAACTTAATAAACTGTATCTCTTTAAAACTAATTGCTGTATATTGATCAAATTTTATATAAGTGTTAACTATGACAAACTATACGTCCTGTAAATTTCAAGTCAGTACAAAAAGCCATTTTCAAGAAATCAAAATTAAAAAAAAATATTAAAAAAATATAAACTTAAATTTTTTTTAAATTTATTAATAGATATACCTACAAAAACTTACAGCAAATCAGGTGCGTAAACTCTATACTTCACCACACAATTTCAAAGCAATTCAATTATTTTTACTCCCCTAATCGTTGGACATAAAAAACTCATTTTTTTCAGTTTTAAATTTTTTACTCTGAAAATAATATCTTAAATCACTTCAAATTTATATGGTAAATAGTTCTCCTGATAACAAATTAACATGATTTTTTTCTTAAGATTATTATGTTTAATTTTAAAAATATAAATTTTTTTTAAAAAATCACATTTTTTATTATAGTAAAAGAACGAAACGATCAATCTAAAAAAAAAGGAATATGTAGGTAATTTTAAGCTCTTTAAAATGCATTATTCGCGTTCATCATTCACAAAAAAGCAAAAACCGATTTTCAAAAATCAAAAAATGAAAAAAAAATTAGGAGTGGACAGAATCGAAAGTAAATGTTTTTCCATCCATCGGACAAAAAAAAACAAAAAAAGAGCCTTTATAGATTAAAATCCACCGAGTAGAAGCTGAGATCTATACGTGTACACACACACACACACACACACACACACACACACACCCGCGCGGACATTTTCCAAAAATACTGTATTTCGCTTCCAAAAACCTCAAGAAACATTGCTAATATGTTTTTACAAAAACTTCAAAAATCACTATTACAAAGCTTCCTCAAGGAGGAAGCAAAAAATTAAGCATACGTTCAACAAAATATTTGTAAATTAACAATTCGAAAAATGATAGATTGTGATCATAGAAATTTATTTCACACAGCAAACATTTGTATAATATTGCAGATTTTAAATGGCGAATTGAAAATGCAAGCAAACATCTGAAAAAGCGTTAAATTGCTTTTATGGTATTGACAGGAGTCGAATTTTTTCCGAAGCCGAATATTAGCTGAATGTCAAACAGAATCAAATGCACACTCCGAACGAGAGATCCAATCATTTGATCTAATTGTCTGACTGTTTAGAACGAGCAGGCCACTTCGGAAGATCGTTTCCACATGATCCATCTCAATTTCTTCAGTTCCGGTGTTCAGATCTCTCGTAAAGGCACGCCGCATTGTAAGAGGAGCTGTGAAGCTTTCGCACGTCAGCGAGGGTCAAAGGTGGTAGTAATGGGAAATCGGATACGTGGGGCGTGTGAGCCGTGTTCCACCTACTATACGCAAGGTCAACAGCGACGTGGACCAGACTGGAAAGTGCCTGTGGCGTGTCTGTAATCCGATAGCCCCCGAATCCACTCTCGGCGCTGATATTCGACGAGTCAGAGCATTAGAATGCACACGCACTCAATGCTGTTGCGCCAAGGGGCTGCTCCCTATTTAAACAATCGAATGCTTTACCCCGAGGCCATTTCGACTAATGTGCTGCTAATGTGCTATGTGATCGAAATCTCGCAGCTTCCGCATAGATTATTCTTCGTTTCCTTTTTATTTTTCTCACGCATTTTTTTCTTTTAATTAGCCCAAAAATAGTGACAAAAAGTATCAACTATTTAAAAGTAAACAATAGCGACATCGCTTCTATTGCAGGGTACTAATTTTATGCAAAGTTATGCAAAAAAACTACTAAGGTAAAAAAAGAAATTTAAGTTACTGAATTTTTATAAAAAAAGAACCGTTGTCAATAGATTGGCAGTTAGCTTCCTCAAAATTATTTTTGCTGTTACTTTTCTTAATTTATTATACCATTCTTTTATTTAAATTACTTTAAATAATTTGTCAAATGTTTAGTCAAATTTGTATTGATTTATCCAACTTTTATAAGTAACGAATGAATTAAAAAATCTTTAACAAAAATGTTACAGATAAAAAAATTTGTCACAATTAATAAATTAGACAAGGAAATGGTGAATATTATGATTATTATAATTAAAACAAAAAAATTTTTTAAATCAAAATTTTAGCGATTTAAAAAAAAAACTATACGGTCAAATAACTAAAAAGTTAATATTTAATAAATTTTATATCAACAATCATTGAATAAAATTTTCATTAAGTTATCTACAAAATTATATCCAAAACGAAGCCATTAATTTTTTCATAAAAAATCAAAAAAATGATTTTTCTAAAAATTGACTCGTATGATTTTAAAAAAATTAAAAACTACAAGAGTATACTCAAAAACAAAGTTACAAAAAAAATGTCAAAGAAAAAATTAATTTTGCGATCACAATTTGGGAACAAAGAAAATGGTTTTTTTTTAGTAAATAATTTTTTTCAATAACTATACTATAAAAAATCTCAAAAATTTATCTTGTATTAACAATCATTCAGTAAAATTTTGCTTGCCTACCGCGCTTTGGCCTATACTCCCCCCTAGTTGCTGGTCAGTAGTTAGTACGTAGTTGCCAATTTACTTTAAAAATTAACAAAATGTAAAACCCATATGATTAGGAATCTACTGAACCGGCTTCGACATATTCTTCAATTTCAAAATCAAAACAAATTTTCCAAAAAATCGCTCTTTATTGTTTTCTGCAATGGGCAAAGAGTGTCTCGTTTCAATGTAAGTCATTCCGATCAGAATACTAGGAGAAAAAGTGAGTTGAAAAATGTTTCGATGTCGTACGTTAACTGAGCAAAATTAGAATAATAAATCATAAATCTGCAAATTTAATAAATATTGACACTAGATTCTATACATTAAAGCCAAATTAGTGCGATATAATTACGACTATATGTATTGTGTATGTGTACTATATAGGGGCAATGCAAAACGAACAAAAATGCAATAATGTCATCATATTTAATTATTCAAGGTAAAAAAAAAATTATTTATCAAATATTAAAAGATTAATCATTGTCAAACAAGAAAAAATCTTTTTTGTGTATTTTTTCCCTGGTAGAAAATTGACCATATTCTGGGCAGAATTTCTGGTCAATAAATGTTAAAATGACGTATATTGACGTATATTGACGTATATTGACCAGAAATTCTGTCCTGAATATGGTCAATTTTCTACCAGGGTTATTTAAAATTAAATTATTTTTATCGGACTTTTTTAATAACGTAATTTATTATACCTCCTGTATAAATTGCATGGAATTTCAATTAAATAATGAATTGAGCAAAATACTTTTGACTCGCGCATTAGCTACAATTGCTTAAGACCTGCACGTTGAAAGTTTGAATCGGTGTCAAAATCAACGTACCCATTTGGTCGCCGGTGAGGTACCTACTTAGTTTCTTTATGCACCCGTCCAAGACCTTTACCGAGGGCGGAAAAGAACGGCGAGCGTGCTCGCTCGCGCGGAGATTGAAAATTCGATGCGACAGGCGATTTGGGGGCGCGTAAACGGCGCGGCGCGCCCTCGAGTGCTCGCGCACAATGAACGCGAGGCTGAAGAGAGATGAGGTTCATCGCGATAATCGCATTCTCCCACACGTCGACACTGAAATGAGTCGTAAAACCGCAGTAGTACCCTTCTTAACTCCCTTCTCTCCTTTCGCCGCTCTAGCCTCCGGCGCCTCCTCCAATTTATCCACCTTTCTGGCCAGCCATTGAAATTTCAAATATCGCGGTCTCCATTCTCCCGCGATATTATTTCGGGATTCCATATGTAACACTTTTTTTATCTAATAAAAGAGTTGCCGTCCAAAAAATGCGTACAAAATGTTTTCTTCAATTAAATGAATTTTTATTTACGAACCTAACACAATGCTCATTTCGTATATGTTCTGCGGACTATTTTTTCGAAATAACGCGCTCGAAACCGCATTATGCAATGTGCACAGGTACTTTGACGTAGCTGAATTTTGAATGAAAATCTATCTACGGCTCAGTGATCCCTTAATTCGGTGCTCTTTTGGGCTTGATTCCGTGAGAGAAAAATTACGGTCCGGTCGCATTAATACAAGAAATAACTCATGCGAATTAGATCGCCGAATGCACGAATTTTTACATTCTTTTTGAAAGTTTAATTTGTGATAACCGGGAAAGCTGGCATCCTACACTGTTTGAATCTTCGAGAAAATCCTTTTTTTAATGTTTGCGTAAGGAGCTATAGTGTAAATTATTCCATAAAAATATTATTATATACCTTATTCGATTTATGACGATACACCTCATTAATTATGTCATTACAGTTAAGTGAGGAAAAAAATTATCTTTTATAATTCGTTTAACAAAGTTAAGCTTTTACAAAAAGTGCAAACCTGAAAAATAACTTTAGGGACCTCCTGCCTCGACAATTTTGAGGGTTAGACCGTCATATTTTGGTTTTCGTCATATTTTGATCTACAAATCACTGTGCTTGAAATTTTATTCGAACCCCTTTCCCAAACTCCTTACACTCTCCTTGTAAAAATATTAACTTGTCAAATAACATTTAACTTTGTAAGTTATAAAAAACAAGTGTTTAATGTTCTGCTTTACGAATACCACAGTTTCATATTCATGGAATGCATCTCACCATATATTCATAATATTTTAGACGTCACCATGTGTTAATTATAATTATTTTAATGATTTTATAATTTAATAACTTATTATTCGCAGAATTACGTATTTATTTTCTTTTCCTTTATTTTATTTATATTAAAGACTTTATCGCTGCATTATTTTTACATTTTTTTATTAAAAACAGTGCATATTATTTCTTTAAAGCAATATTCTTAAAAAAAAGATACATTAAAAAATCGATATTTTTTAATTTTAGCCTTTGTACTCCTTTTATTTAAAAACTTGTCACTTTTTGTAAAGTGATAAAAATAGCCAGTTATTGGTTGATTGCAACGTCAAAGAGATTTAGCACTAATCGAAAAAGTGTTTTTTATAAATAATATGCCAGGTCTATATCACTCGTAAAATATCAGATATCAAATTGAGCACCATCTCCTTGATTTTAATACATCTTAATTTCTCTCTATTTACCTTTCTAGCTCTCAACTTCCGACAAGATGTTATAATTCCTTTAGCTCGAAAAAGATCTTCTAATTAAACAACAAAATTTAATTGCTCGCAAAACTTGGGCTGACGTTATTCACATTTTCCCTCTCTCTCTTCCTCTTCCCTTTTTTTATTTTTCTCTTTTTTCTCCTACCACTAATTCTCTTTATTTCACAGTTACTCGCTCCCTTTTCGGCCAAGCGCCCGCACTTACATCTGAAGAATAAAGAGCTCGCCGTTTGAATTAATCTCGTTCGACTGGCTCCTTTGTAAAAGCCTTCGCTCTCTCCTTCCATTTTCCTCTTTCTCGCGCGGCTCACAATATTCATTAAAATAATAATTCACCAGGATAGACGGTACGTGAAGCCCCAAGGTTAATTGGAATCGAAAAATTGTTACAACAAAATATAACGTTTGCACAATGTGTAATCAGGCATATGTAAACAAAATGCTCCTATATATATAGTGCGGTGCTAGCAGACACAATTACTTTCATTTGCGACAAATAAATCAACTGCGGCACTTTCACCTAAAAGCTTATTCTATATAAGATTTCTTTTCTTTTGTTTAATTTCTTATCGACTTTTAAAAATAGTAGAGAATAGTAAATTTATTAAAAACTATAATAGCAAATGTCTCGCATCACAGGATTCACGTTTCATATAGCACAATATATTTAGACTATTATAAGATTACTAGTGTTTAAACACATAGGATTTGTGGAGCAACTTCTTTTTTCTTCACTCGAAATCGCATGTTTGTATAGATTCTAATGCGGCTCTCATGAAGAAAATTACCTTTCAATACCTTTCAACACTTAAGTGAATTTTTGCCGCAGACGACTTTTCGCCGTCGCTTACGCTAGGCCGAAAAATGTTTCCCGAGGCAAATATTCCACTTCCATCACCCGTACTGAAATGTACTATATTTTTCTAATACCCTTTATTAGTAGTAATTAATATTACCTAAAAAATTTCGTTGTGGTCTAATAATCATTATCGACTACCGTTTTGCAAACAAAAAGATCATTCAAATTTACCTACAAAACGACAATAAAAATAATTATTATATATTAGATCTCGATAACATCTTGGTTCAATTTTTAAGTAAATATTGTATAGTAGTAGGGGAAAGCAGGGCATAGTGGACCACCCCGTTAAATATATTTAATTTGCTATGAAAAACATTTCGTAAAAAGTTTCACTGAAAATATAAAACTGGAGAAAAAAAAGTATGTGTTCATCTATTTTTTAAGTTTTTTCTTGTTCTTTTGGCTATATAATACATGAAAAAAATGTTGAACACGCAACTTTAGAATATGTATTTTTTATTTCTACAAATTAAGTTAATTATACGAAAAAATTTGCGAAAATATCTCATGTTCGGATCCAAAAACGGCAAATAAAAAGATTTCAGGGTTCATCTATTATATCAAAGTATTCAACGCGTGATTCCGATACAGCTTTTTTTGTTTCCTTAACAAAAAGTAACTTTCTTAACAAAAAATGAGTTGTCCGCCATAGCTATTAGTAGGGAAAAAGTTTACTCTCTATTTACTCTTCTTACCAGTAAATTTATACTTACGACGTATAATTGGAACTACTGAACGATCCGAAACGTGGTATTTTTCAGTCAATGGCGGACGCATCCCGCCATTCAGCTTGTTCAGTAGTTCCAATTATACACGGATAGACTTTTCTAGTAAAATTTACCGAAAAATCCGCGTAATCATGGGGAAATTTTACCGAACTGTCTCGTAAAATCATGCGCATGCGCAAGTTTCAAAACAACACACAAATGGTCACGGGGGGCAGTATTGGCCTAGTGGGTAAGACGCTTGCCTGCCAAGCCAATGCTGCCCAAGTGGTCCCGGGTTCGATTCCCGACCTCAGCGATTTTTCACTTAACAACTGAAAAACTCGCCAGAGTCGGTAAAATCGTTCCCTGAACTGCGGGTGGTAACTGGGA